>CAUYRH010138050.1:0-25833 GCA_963574655.1 Perodicticus potto
GCCTGTAGTCCCAGCTACTTGGGAGGCGGAGGCAGGATACTCGCTTGAGCCCAGGAATTGGAGGTTGCTGTGAGCTGTGATGCCACAGCACTCTATCCAGGGTGACAGCTTGAGGCTCTGTCTCCAAAAAAAAAAAATTCATTTAGCAAAATGTCATGGTTTCTCTTTCCATGTGATCATTTGACCCTTCCTAGGGCTCCAGTACACTTAAATCCTAGGTGGGCAGAGTCTGAACTAACAAAAGTTGACGTATTCTCATGCAGTGGTGTGTAAAATGAGCCCACTTTCTGTGCATCCACGGCAAAACCCAGAGTGAGCCCATGAATGAACTGTGACTGGGTACAAGACAGGGAGAATACACTTACCAGCAAAGAATTAAGTCATTAAGTTTGCATAAAAGAGAATAACTCAATGAGATTTTAGGGACAGCATCTTGAGAAACACTCAAATCTTCTTGCCCACCAGTCTTGGGCCTGCATCTTCAAGAGAGGGGACTGTGCCAGGCACAGTGGCTCACACCTGTCATCCTAGCACTTGGGAGGCTCAGGCAGGTAGATTGCCTGAGCTCAGGAGTTCAAGACCACCCTGAGCAAAGCAAGACCCCCATCTCTCTCAAAAATAGAAAAATTAGCCAGGCATTGGGGCAGGCGCCTGTAGTTCCAACTATGCAGGACACTGAGAAAAGAGGATTGCTTGAGTCCAAGAGGTTGAGGTTGCTGTGAGCTATGACGCCAGGGTACTCTACCGCAGGGCCTCTACCGCAGGACTCTGTCTCAAAAGAAAAAAAAAGAGGGGTGACTGTTGGTGAACAATGTGGGAGTGACCGGGCTCAAGCCCAGTGGCGCTTGAGAGTGAAGGCAGCACAGCCTCGTGCCCGCGTATCGGGTGGCTTACAGGAGGTGAAGGGACACTCCCACCTTGCAGGAGAGACACACCTGCCTTGACATCTCCCAGGCCTTCTGCAGCAAAGGGAGCAGACACTGTGGTTACTGCAGCTCCTTCCCCTCAGCCCTAAGCATCATCTTCCTCCTGCAGACCCAACCTCAGCAGCCACTTTATGGGCATCTCAGATGTGAACAGTAGGTCACCATCAAAGCCTGGTGGATTGCTTTGGTGGAGCATGGCACATGCTTGCGAAATACAGCACATCCCAGTAACACATGGCGTGGTGGAGACAGCACGCTCTTTGGGAGCAGACTTGCAGGGTCTGGAAGGCAGGGCAAGCATCTTAACCTCTCTGAGCCTCACATTCACCATCTGTGAACTAGGGATAACATCTACCTTGCAGAATCGTAGGGAATCCTGGAACAATGTATGTAGCATATCACTGGGCTTGACACATTGCAGTTCCCATATAAGTAGTAGTTATTATTATGAAGGTTATTATACATTTAGGTAAAAATAGATGATGCCATTTGGGTAAGAACACTACTCTCTTATTTAGCACAAATGCTAAAGAACTATATATAAGCCAAGTGACTTATCAAGTAATTCTTTCATTCAACAAATATTTATTAAGCCCCTACTATGTGCCAGCTTCTGGACTTCCAGCAGTGAGCAGGCCCCGAGTAGGCGGGGTCTTGTGGACGTGAAGGAGATTTTGGTTCCAATGAAATGTGCACAAGGACACGGTCGCCACACGCTGTGTTGCAGCCTGCAGGAGGGAATGGACGCTTACGGTGGGATCCCATTTGGGGAGGACCAGGAAGCTTCCCAGAGACCTGAAGCAGAATAGACATGAGGCAGATGAAAAGAGGGCTTGGGAAGAGCAACAGATGAACACGTACGCATGCTGCGAGTGGAGGGCAGAGCTCAGTCCAGCCAAAGCACAAGATGAATCGCAGGGCGGTGGGAGGAGAAGAGTTGGACTACACAGATTTGGCGGGGAGGACAGCCGTAAGACGTAGTGCCCTTGGAGAAACGTGGCGTGGGAAATGGACACGTGGCATTTTATCTGCTATGTAGCATGAACAGAAAGTAAACCTCGCCCAGGAATCAAGAGAGAGAACTCAGGTCCTGTCTCTTTATATGAGCACCCCAAGGAAATAAGGAGAGAAGGAATGTCTTGAAGCCTGGGAAGTTTGAGCTTTTTTGAATATATTACTTACAAAAAAATCCCTGCTACTCCAGTGTATTGCCTTTAACTGCCTCATTTTTCCATCGAGTGTATATCCCATCAGCTATGGATTCAGGGTTAGATTCTTAGATGAGTTAATTGAGGCTTAACACCTTTGCAAAGCAATATCTGATGTCCTCTGATTAAACAGTATTGGCTAGTCAGACACTTGTTCTTTCTCCTTCCCTTCTCCCTCCCTCCCTCTCTCTCTTCCTTCCCTCCTTGTTTATTTATTCAGGGCATATCTTTTGTATATTTCTATTCTGATATATATATATACAAGGTCTGATAATTAAGTTTGCAAGCTTGCCACCATGCACAGAACTGACGAAAACATTGCAAAAATTCATTGAGTTGTACATCAGCTGACTGTGAGAGGCACAGCAGACCAAGTAAAAATCAATCTAGAAACAGGAAGATCTGAACCGAAAATCCTGGCATGAGAAAAGTGGGTGCAAAATGGGCTCTTGCCTCACAGCAATGCACAGGTTCACATGGCACTGTCTGTGAGGGAGTTTTTAGCCAGTAAACAAATAACCCTCCTGTATCTGGCCCCCAATAATGTTTTTCTTTACCTGACGATAAAGGAAATGTTGAACAGAAGACATGTTCATGCCATGCAGGACATCAAGTGCAATACCGTGACAGCCCTGATGGCCATTCCAGAAAGAGTTCCAAAATTGCTTTGAAGGCGGGTGCACAGGTCCTCAAGGGGAGCACTTTAAAGGTAGCTGTTGTGATATTTAGCAATGAGGTATGTAGCACTTTTTCCAGGATGAATTCAAGAACTGAATTGTCAGACCTGGTATTCATAAGAAGATGTATTAGTTTCCTAGTGCTGTTGTAACAAATTATCACAAACTTTGTGGCTTAAAACAATAGAAATTTATTCTCTCACCATTCTGGAGGCCAGAAGCCCAAAATGAAGGTGACAACAGGGTCGGTTCCTTCCCAGGGACTCAGAAGAAGAATCTGCTCAAGCCTCTCTCCTTGCTTCTGGTGGTTGCCAGAAACCCCTGGTGTTTTTTTGCTGTGGCAGCACAGCTCCGATCTGCCTCCACTGCCCATGACATTCTCCCTGCCTGTCCATTGGTCTACGTCTAACTTTCCTCTTTTTATAAAGACACCAGTCATATTGGATTTAGGGCCTCACTCTGTCCAATGTGACCTCATCTTAACTTGATTACTCCTACAAACTCTGTGTTTCCAGATAAGGTCACATTCACAGGTTCCAGGTGGACATGAACTAACTTTGGGGGGACACTATTTAATCCAGGAAAAAAGTTGAATGCTCATGGTAGGCTCCCCCAGAGGCTTTTCAGATCAAAACCAATGCCAAGGGCAGGGCAGGGAGCAGGGCAGCTGCAACTTGAAACCAGCTTATATCTGGAAGAGGTCCTGAGCTGAGCCTCAGGTCCCCAAACAGTAACAAAATTTTGATTCTTCTTAAGAAGTAATCCCACCACACCCCCACCCTAGGATACCACTAGACTTCGGGAGGGGGGGATTTGGGCTCTTGAGTCTGCTCCACTGTATTTGAGCTGCTTGGGTTTTCCCACAGACCAACTCACCTCTGTTCACTCCGAGTCTGGTTGCAAGTCAGTTCACAGAACCTAAATGTTATTTATTTATTCATTTTTATTTTTTAATTTTTTTGGCCGGAGCTGGGTTTGAACCCGCCACCTCCGGCATATGGAGCTGGCACCCTACTCCTTGAGCCACAGGCACCACCCTAAATGTTATTTATTTTGCTCTCTGTGACAATCCTAAATCATGTGATAAGAATCTAGAGGAGAATGACCTGGTGAATTTGTGGCATTCATTTTCAAGACTTGTTGAGTCCAACAAATAACAGTACTGTCTACTTTCTTTTTTGTAAAAAAAATACATATTTATAGTCATTAATATGGAAAGCTGTCTGAAAGCTATTATGTTAAAAAATAGTAGGTAGCAAAAAGTATGTATAATTGATCCCAACTGTGTGAAAAATAAATATGGAGATATATTTAGAAGTAATAATAATAACAATGACAATAATAATAAACACATG
Source organism: Perodicticus potto (assembly GCA_963574655.1). Classification (NCBI taxonomy): domain Eukaryota; kingdom Metazoa; phylum Chordata; class Mammalia; order Primates; family Lorisidae; genus Perodicticus; species Perodicticus potto. Next base: position 4,167 of record CAUYRH010138050.1, read on the forward strand.
TTGAACACTTTACACTGTGCCAGGCCCTGTTCTAAGGATTTTATATATTTTAATCCTCACAACAGCCTTACAGAGGTCCAATTTTTATCCTTATTTTACCACCTTCAACAGAGTTAGCTAATAGGCTACATATTGTGTGATAATAGTGATATTCACAGATTAGGGGGAAAGAAAAGAGTTTCACATAAGTATTTTAAAATAGAAATGAAATCCTATCAATCTATAGCAAATCATAAGTTTAAATTTTAAATAAGCCCTTATGTGTTTTTCTTTTATTGTATTTCGGGGGTTTTGGTCATATTTGATTCTTTCCTAGGTATACACTATTTTGGGGGGGCATCTTGCCTAGTTTATGAACTCATATTCCTATCCTTTGATTCATTCAAATTTTGGCCTTCCTTTTTACAAAAAAAAATAATCTCTTGTAAACAGGGGGCTGGAAAGTAGTTCAGCGTTTCATGGGGAATAGCTAACTTCTTTTCCAAGACGTGCCATGTATTTCCTGCTCCTCTCACCGGGGGCAAATAAAAAACAGGAGATTTAGGAGACAAATTATCCCAGAGAAAGCCCCCTAGAACAGAGTAAAAATAATTGAAAAATGATAACAAGTGGCTGAAATGTTTGGAGAGATCAATGTGATTTATCATAGAGCACATAAGCACAGACGTGAAATTGTAACTGCAGACTTCCCTTAACGTCTGTGTGACCTTTGAAGCTTTCAGAAAAACTTCTACCACACGCAAATGCCATGGGTTTCTCATTGGGAACGCTGGTTTGTGTTCCCTTCCTCAAATGCACCTTTTAATTTTCCTTGTTTTGTATTTGCATTCATCTTGAGAAAAGTTATTTCTTAAGAATTTAAGCAAAAACTAAAAACAAACCAGTTCTGAATCCGTACATTGTGAAGTCCATTTGAGTTTTCAAGGATGAAGATGAGAAAGATTGTTTTATGTAAGACATTGTTCCTTCTCGACATATTTGCTAAAGAAAGGCGATAAAAGAACATACGTGTATTGCTTCATTGTTATCAGGGACTTAGTTTTAAATTTCTGTCTTCACAGCGTTTTCTCCTGGTATAGCTGATTTTCTCACCAACCTGTTACAGAATATGAGACAAGCATCATCGCAAAAAAAGATAAAGGTTTCCAATCAGAGCCTATTGCTCTTTGGTATGGAAATTTGGGGTTTATGCTTCTTTGAGTTGTTTTATTTTTTTTTTTAAGTTTTGCAGCCAAGAATTCAAGAGTTAAGCCTGATAAAACTGCATTAAGATTATCTCACCTGCCCAAGTGTGGGAGAAAACATGAGTCCAGAATAAATTGCTTTTCTCAAAATAGAAAGACTTGCCTGGTTTTATTTGGCCTGGGAACAAAGCTAAAAGGTAGGCAGGGTTTCCCCCTTCCAGCATCTGCTTCTTGGATTCTGGGAGGCTCAGAAACTGGGAATCCCCCAAGCACCTTTATGGATAAAGTGAGGACTTGGGTTCCCCCAAAGAGCAGAGGGCAGGAGACAGTGACCAGGCAGCTCCTGTATCCTTGAAGCTCACAGTGTGACATCACATCCAAAATCCTGATTCAAAACCTGGCACCTCCCCTTGAAAAGAATAAGCCCAAAATCAATAACTGTTGAATTATAATCTTAATAGATAAAGCTGCAGATGTTTCAAAGATATCATAATTTTCACAAATAAAATTATTTTTCAGGTAAAACCAATAGGAATCCCAACAAGTATGCTAAAGGTACATACTACATACAGTACCTGGAAACCAAAGCCTGTTGTCTCCCTGTTGCAGACCAGCGTGAGGGATTGAGAGGAATGTGGAGTGCTGATCTGCTGTCCTGCAGGTCCGCTAAACCCAACTACTGATACATCTTACTGTGTTGTTCTTATCCAAATCAACATCTTTAAATTCCCCATGTTAGACAACTTCTCAGGTTTCTTTTAAATATACTTCTTCCAAACCACCGTCTTCCCAAATCAGGCCTATTAACCAGAAATCAATTGTAAAACATTGTTTGTTTAAAATTTTAAATTGCAATTTAACTGCACACACCATGGGATCATGGACCAAAAGCCCAAATGGAGAATAATAATTTTTTAAAACAGCTCTGGGTAAGAATGACCTTGTGAAAATGTATTTTGCACATGTTCCATTGGTGAATTTTTACTGTTCTTTTTTTTTTTAATGGGAAGCCATCATTTTAGGAGATAATATAGTAACCTCAGTTAATTCATATGCCGCTGTTCAATCGGAGTCTGAAAGCTGAAGGCCACGAGGTTGTGCTATAATGGAAAAAAGCTTTTTAACTAAAAGCCAGGAGACCTGGGTTCTAAGCGCTGTGCTGCTGTCTCGCTGTGAGACAGTGGGCAAGTCACTTAACCTGCCTGCGTCTCAGTGCCTTCATCTCTGAAATGGGGATAGTGGCCCCATCCTCGCACACTTGGGGTTCTTATAAAGATGATAAATGACAGGTACAATGTAGGGGTATATGGCACACTTCCTGGGTGAAGGATTCAACTACAACTTGGACTTTACCTTACAAATGCAAATAATGTAGCCTAATCATATATATCCTCATATTAACCCAAAATTTTAAAAAAAGAGACAGGATAGCAGTGACAGAAGGAAACACCTACCATGAATTAAGGCGTGGTGTATTTGCCATGTCGTTGCCTCCTTAGACACCAGGTGGCCAGGCTTGGCTTCAGAGTGCCTCTTTCAGAGCAGCCTAGTACAAGGGGAGCCTGGGTGCTAAGTCAGACCAGCCTGGTTTAGATCTCGGCTCTGCGATTTATAAACCGTATGTGGGCAAACACACAACTTCTCTAACTCTCAGTAATGGTGCCTGTAAAGTGGGCATAATGCTATGTCTTTCTGAGAGTTGTTGTGTGTCCTAAACAAGTCAGGGGGAGATTAATACACCTGGTAATCACTTAATGCTATCATCATACTTCTTTGGGGTAGACATTAAAGGAGATATTCTTTTATGGAAATAATATTCAATCACTATTTTGTCTCTGTGTTAAAGTAGCTCATGCATGAGTAAGTTTGAAGTAATTGGAGACAAAATTCAGCTGTTTTCTGATCATGTAACCTGAAGAGTTCAGATAGTATTCAGCTTGGGAGTTACCCCCATTCTTCCAAAACCCAGAGATTCCTCCTGACAGGACAATAGACAGGGGTGATTTTGCAAAGCATACAGCAGACGGGAAAGAAGCTCCTTAAGTTCCAGCATTGAACAAGTTTGTGCAGCTCAAGTCAGAAACAGGATCATCTAGAGCTGCCCAGATAGTTATTAATGACTCTGGGCTTAAACCACAAATACAGAGATTTTGAAGACAAAAGACACGAGAAGTTTTTGCAACTAGCTTAAAAATCTGAATGTAATTAAGGTGACTAACCATCCAGTGTTTCATCTTTCTCCTTTATGCAATTAGCTCACAAATTTCCATTTAAATGTCTGACCTGATCTTCTCCACCAACTCTGCAGCAGCAATGGTCCCAACTTACACTAGACCACTGATACCATGAATTTATGCAGAAAATGTATATGAAGGGCCTACTGTGTGCCAAGCAAGCACACAGGGAACTACAGAAAGATGAACAGGTCATTAAGGGATGAGCAGAGCGACAGGGCGCTTGGGAGCAGTTGCATGGGTTACTCACACCCGCAAAGCAGGTAGGGCAAAACTTTCTGAAGAAAGTGAGCTCTAAGTTGACACAGGAAAGGCAAGCCAACCAGATGTGACAAAAGTTTTTATAGGAGTGTTCAAGCAGAAGGAACAGCCTGTCATAACCTGAAGCAAGAGAAGGCACATTGAAGGGACTGGGAACCAATAGTTTGTAGTGAGACATCAAGGTCAGATTCACATGGTAGAAAATCTCTCTGGAAACTACGTGTATTTGAAGGAGGTCAGACTGGAGGTCAGGAGACCAGGTAGGGAGGCTTTGGGTAACCCAAGCGAGAGATGATAGATGGTGGAGGTTGAGAATTGGAAAATAGCAGTGCAGATGGAGAAATGCTACAGAACTCAGGGTTATGAAAGTGTTAGAGCCCACGGGAAGTGGAAATGGATTAGATGTGGTCTGCAGCAGACGGGACTAGAAATAGAGATTTCAGAGTCATCATGGAAATCATGGAAATAAATGAGATCATCCAGGGAGAGTACAGAGTGAGAAGAGGAGAGAGTTGAGGATGGAACCTTGAAGAATGACAAAGTTTAATTGAGGAAATTGAGCAAAGGTGAGACTGGAGAAGTAGGAAGAAACCAGAAGAGGGTAATTCTGTGGAAGCCACGGCAAAGAGTGCTTCAAGGCAGCATTCTACCTCATCGGTGTCACAAACCCATGGGTAGGGGATGAGAGTACGAGGGTTGGTGGCTAAGGGATCTGAGCTTTCTTTCTGGAGCAATGAAAATGTTCTAAACCAGGGCCAGGAGTAGGGGCTCATGCCTGTAATCCTTGCACTCTAGGAGATCAAGGTGGGCAGATTGCCTGAGCTCGGGCATTTGAGACCAGCCTGAGCAAAGCAAGACCTTGGTGCCACTAAAATAAAAAAAATAATAAAATAAAATAAAAAGGGCGGTGCCTGTGGCTAATTGAGTAGGGCACCAGCCCCATATAGCGAAGGTGGTGGGTTCAAACCCGGCCTCGGCTGAACTGCAAAACAGAAAAATAGCCAGGCGTTGTGGTGGCGCCTATAGTCCCAGCTACTCGGGAGGCTGAGGCAAGAGAATTGCCTAAGCCCAGGGGTTGGAGGTTGCTGTGAGCTGTGTGATGCCACGGCACCCTACAAAGGGCAATAAAGTGAGACTCTGTCTCTACAAAAAAAGAAAAAACTAGCCAGGCTTTATGGCGGGCACCTGTAGTCCTAACTACTTGGGAGGCTAAGACAAGAGGATCACTTCAGCCCAAGAGTGTAAGGTTGCTGTTAGCTGTGACACCACATCACTCTACCCAGAGTGACAGAGTGAGACTCTGTCTCAAAAGAAAAAAGATGAAAATGTTCTAAAATGGATTGTAGTAATTAATGTTAAAATATGCAAATAACTACTACAATTCAACAACCAGCAAAACTCCCAAACAGCTCAATTCAAAAATAGGCAAAGGATTTGAACCATTTTTCCAAAAAACAATGTATGTGGTACTGATGGCTGATAAGCACATACAAAGGTGGCCAACATTATTAGTCATTTGGGAAATGCAAATCAAAACCACAGTGATCTGAAATGAACAAAACAACAAAACCACAATGAGATAGCACTTCACACCCATTAGGATGGCTGCTATTTAAAAACATTACAGAAAATAAGGGTTCATAAAAATGTAGAAAAATCGAAATCTTTGCACACTGATGGTGGGAATGTAAAATGGTTTGGTCACTATGGAAAACAGTATGGCAGTTCCTTAAAAAATTAAAATAAAATTATCCTACAACTTAGCAATTCCATTTCAGGATATATACACAAAATAATTGAAAGATGGGACTTAAAGAGATGCTTGGAGACCGATGTTCATAGCAGCTTTACTCACAATAGCCACATGGTAGAAACAACCCAAATGCTGTCATTGGATAAATGGATAAACAAACTATGCCATATCTGTACAGTGGAGTATTAGCCTTCGAAAGGAAGGAAATTCTGACACATGTGGCTTTGAGGACACTATGCTAAGTGAAATAAGTCAGTCACAAAAGGACACATATTGTATGATTTCACTTACATGTGGGTCACTACGAAAGTTTTGAGACAGCCTGTGTTATGATCTATTAACTTCTAAAACACAGTTGACAGTGTCCTTGTTTCTTTCTTTCTTTCTTTTTTTTTTTTTTTGAGACAGAGTCTCAAGCTGTTGCCTTGGGTAGAGTGCTGTGGTGTCACAGCTCACAGCAACCTCAAACTCTTGGGTTTAAGTAATTCTCTTGCTTCAACCTCCCAAGTAGCTAGGACTACAGGCACCCGCCACAACGTCCAGCTATTTTTTTGCAGTTTTTTTTTTTTTTTTTTGGCCGGTGCTGGGTTTGAACCCGCCACCTCTGGCATATGGGCTGGCGCTCTACTCCTTTGAGCTACAGGCACCGCCCAACGCCTGGCGATTTTGTTGTTGTTGTTGCAGTTGTCATTGTTGTTTAGCAGGCCCTGTCTGGGTTCGAACCCATCAGCCTCGGTGTATGTGGCCAGCGCCCCACCTACTGAGCTACAGGTGCTGGCAAACAGTGTCCTTTCTTACTCACCTGTGCAAGTTTTAACTTGCTCAACTTATCAATGTTTCTGGAGGGCTTCATTTGTTTTCATCCTCGCAGATTTTACGTTTCTTGATTTGTATCTCGTGAATCTCTCGTAATGACCCATATGAGGTAACCAGAGTAGTCCAATTCATAGAGACAGCAAGTAGAATGGTTGCCAGGGGCTGAAGAGGGAGGGAAAATAGGGAGTTATTGTTTAATGGCTACAGAGTTTCAGTTTTGCCAAATGTAAACAGTTTTGGAGATAGTGATGGCACACAATAATGCAAATGTACTTACCATCATAGAACTGTTCATTTTTAAATGGCCAAGAGGGTAAATTTTATCTTTTGCATATTTTACCACAATAATAGGCAATAACTGAAAAAAATTGATTGTGATGTTTGTACACTCTGTATATCTTAAAATGTAAACATACTAAATGTGTGTATTGTATAGTATGTGAATTCTATCTCAATAAATCTGCTTAAAAGAAAACCCAAGAGCAGCCAAGTAAGAAGAGAATAGGTCCTTTCCCTTATGGTAGCTCCAAGGAGGTTGTCACTGACAGTGGCAGCAGCCATTTCAGTGGAGCAACACAGGAGAAGGCCAAATGACACAGTGAGGAGCCAGGGACAGACAGACAGATGGTGAGAGCCCTCCTGTGGGTGTGCACTGCCAGCCAGAGCTGTCCCTTCAACAAGACTGGCTGGGCTGGGGGAACAGGAAGAAGCAGTATCTAGAAAGGACACATGGCCAATGGAGAGATGATTTGAAGAAGAGGGAGATTTGAGCAGTTAAAAGTATCTACTGGAAGAATCCACAGAGAGGCAAAAGTTGTGTCGCAAGGGGATAATTGATCATTCCAGGTTCTGAAGGAGGTAAGAAGTTCAGATGAGCCTTAGTCCATTGGGCTGCTAACCAAATACCATGACCTGGTAGCTTATACAGCAGAAATTTATATCTCACAGTTCTTTTTAAAAAATTTGTTCTGAAAGCTATGAAGTCTAAGATTAAGGCATGGACAGATTCAGTGTCTGATGAGGGTCTGCTTTCTGGTTTACCCTACTTGCTGTGTCCTCATGTGGTGGAAGGCTAAGGCAGCTCTCTAGAGCCCCTTTCGTAAGGGCACTAACCCCATCCAGGAGGGCTCCACCATCATGACTTAATCACCTCCTAACGGCCCCACCTCCTGATACCATCAACTTGGTAATTAGGTTTCAACATCTGAATTTGGGGGATCACAAATATTTAAGGTGCAAGAATTGGGAAGAAGGAAGGAAGAGAGTGAACAGACAAGTTTGGAGCCGGGAAGCAGGAAGCCAAAGGAATTCTGATTTGATGATTTTAATGATTCTTGACCAAGTTGGAGACTGACAGCGAGGAGGAAGATGGTAGGAGAGCAGGAAGTCTAAAGAAAGCAGAGAAGGCTTGAAACATCTCCTGTCGAGAATGAGAGAGAACTGACTAGAGAAACTAAATGTGGTTTCCAGGCAATGTTGAAGGCCTTGGTAAGATTCACAAATATGAATGGGTAGTGCTTCTAATATGTGAGGCCCCTCAAAACCTATCTGTGAGGAATCAAATTCTCCTCGAGTGCCTTCTCCAGACTTTCCTCTTTCCTTTACTCAACCCTCCACCCAAAATTATGCTTCTCTGAGGAACAACCCTCCCTCACCTAGCTCTGGGCTGTTCTGTATCTGCCTGGTGCCATCACCCTGTACAAGGCCCTTGCCTGAACTACCACAGTGATCTTTCTCGCTCTTTTTCTTGCTCTCTTTCTTGACTCCCCTCTCCATCACTTAGTGAACTCTAGACTAATCTTGCGAAAGTGCAGTTGAAATCATAGCACTTCTTCACAGGTGGCTATCCAAGGATGTACCCAACCCAACCTTTCTACAAAGGGCCTCGGCCATACTTCATAGCCTCACCTCCTTGTTCTCCCTCCATCCACCCTAATCTGTAGTCACACTGATTGTTTGCTGCCTCCCAGATATACTTTGCATGTTCTTGCCTTGGTGCCTTTGCTCATGTTGCCCACTCTGTAGACTAGAACATTCTCCCTGCCCATCTCTCCCTAGTGAAATCTTATCCACCATTCAAGATCAATCTCTTCTCAAAACTCATGATTCAGCTCAGCGCCTGTGGCTCAATAGGCTAAGGCACCAGCCAGGTACACCTGAGCTGGTGGGTTCGAATCCAGCCCGGGCCCACCAAACAACAATGATGGCTGCAACCAAAAACGGCCAGGTGTTGTGGTGTGCGCCTGTAGTCCCAGCTACTTGGGAGGCAGAGGCAGGAGACTCGCTTGAGCCCAGGAACTGGAGGTTGCTGTGAGCTGTGATGCCACAGCACTCTCTTCAGGGTGACAGCTTGAGGCTCTGTCTCAAAAAAAAGAAAAAGCTTATAGAATAGGAGATAAAGGAAGAAAATATTTTTGTACAGTTGTACTATGTGTTTGTGTTTTAAGTTGTATTATTACAAAAGAATCCCAAAGGTTTTTTTTTGTTTTGTTTTGTTTTTATTGTTGGGGATTCATTGAGGGTACAAGAAACCATGTTACACTAGTTGCATTTGTTGGGTAAAGTCCCTCTTACAATCGAGTTTTGCCCCCAAAAGGTGTGGCACACACCAAGGGGTTCTAGGGATTTTTTTAAAAATACATCTTTCTGAGCCCCTATGTTAAACAGAAAATAACATCACTTTTAGAATATGGCCTAGGAATCTGCATTTTAGCAATCTCCTACTAGTGATCTTATTGCAAAGCATGGTCAAAGTGCCACACTTTGAGAAATTACGCCCCAGTCCCCTGTATTCAGTATTTAGGATATGAAGTGAAGCAATGCAATGTGTATTAATCATTCTAGTAGAAGCTGACAAAGTTCCTTGTCTTTTTTTTTTTTTTTTTTGTAGAGACAGAGTCTCACTTTATCACTCTCGGTAGAATGCCATGGTATCACACAGCTCACAACAACCTCCAACTCCAGAGCTTAGGCAATTCTCTTGCCTCAGCCTCCCCAGTAGCTGGGACTACAGGCGCCCACTACAATGCCCGGCTAGTTTTCTGTTTTGCAGTTCAGCCGAGGTTGGGTCTGGACCCGCCACCTTCTTCGGTATATAGGGCTGGCGCCCTACTCGATGAGCCACAGGTGCCGCCAAAGTTTCTTGTCTTAAGAATACGTTTTTTCTCTCTCTTTTCTGAAAAGTTTCCTTCACCAAATGAGGAACTATATAATCAATTTGTTCTGATTATCATTATCACCCAAAACAGAAACCTCTTTGAGGCTGTTTCTTGACTGTCAGGGCCCAAGACACCAGATCTACAGCATACATACAACTCTGGTTCCAAGAAGGTGCTGATCAGCAGCCATGCACAAATTCGTGGAAGCACACCCAGCCAGAATACTTAGTAGCTTTCTTTTAGCCTCTAAGATGAGCGAGGAGGTAAACAGAACCACCTTACCAAAGTGACATTTTGATAACTGCACTTTTTATTTCCCTAGGATCCCACTTCTCCTAATGATTTAAGAATGCAGAAAACCAAAAAATTACTTACAAAGACTGCAAAGCGCTTAGTCCTCGAATGGCTTCACTGGGTACCGTTTTCAACTGATTATTCTGGAGGGTTCTAAAAGGAAATTTGGGGTTAGTGATTAAAAAGCAATTGCTACCATTTTTTAGAAGAATTCAGAGCTATTTCTTTTCAAAAGTATTTCCAATGGCAAAAAGGGGGTGGGGGGGGAGGGTAGAAAGCACCCAAGACAAAAGAATTACAAAAAAAATCAGGAAGCGTTTATTACAAAGCCAAAAATGAAAACTATGTTGCTAACCCATGCCATCTCCCAACAAGGACCTGCTGGGTAATCCACATTTCCAGGTGTTTCATTCCCAGGAATCAAGGTACCTTAGCTAATGCTCTTGACCCTGGGTACTGTCAATATTAATTGGGAGGTATAACAAGTTAACTGAGAAGTGTAATAAACCCACTGGAATCCCTAATGCCTTTTCGAAATAGAATAAAGCAGAGGCCACAAACATGGACTTTACGCAAGGCCAATTTTACCAAGAGGACTGCAGAACCTGAGTTCTTAGGGAACAGCAGCATGTGGAGCCAGGACAGAAACAAGAGCTTCCATCATCTAATAGGAGTCAAGTGCGACTTCAAAGGCTGAGAGGGGAGGGTCACGTGAACCCAGGAGTTTAAGTCCAGCCTGGGCAACACAGTGAGACTCCCTATCTTTATTAAAAAAAAAAAAAAGTAAACAAAAATAATAAATATAACATAATCATCTAATAGAGCCTAGAGAATGGAGGCATAGAGCCGTACAGAAAATGAAATCCTTTTACTTTCTGCCTAAAGCCATTCTTGTCCCATTTAATAAAATGACTGCCTGACATGAGTCATAGGCACAGAAAGGAGGAGGTAAAGGGTCTGCCTATTGACTGAACCAGAGAGGTCGAGGGACCTGCTGACGGTCATGCAGCGAGGCAGTGGGAGAAGCAGGAGCAGTCAGTTCACCTGTTTCCTGATCTGCCACACTCCAAGCTCCTGACTACTGCCAGGAATTTATTTCCTGATCCCTCGCTGGCTATAAAAATCACAGGCTTCTCAATTCCCTTTAGCTCTAAAATGATTTCAACCTTTGGAGCTGCCATAAGCCTTTTTCTTTTTAGGGTCAACTAATTCAAAGTTCTCATAGCTATAAGACAGGTAGAAACAAAACCCTATCAGTAAAGCTTAAATATAGTTTTAATTCAATGCATCAACCACACAAAACCCCTAACATTCAACTGTAACCTATTCAGAATACCTATTATTTAGAGTTTTAACTTTTGTTATCTAGACTGTAGCTTGCCTAAATCAACCTCTAGCCTCCCACCCAACCCATTGGCCACTCCTTAAATCTTTTAATCCTGAACTAAAAGAAACTGTGCTTAACCTAGTTCCAAGCATGTTGACTATGCAGAAAGAAAATACACAACCAGCTGCGAAACTCTAAAATTGCATTACTTACAGAACTTTGAGTTCTTTCAACCCAGACAAGGCCTTTGGGTGGATAAAAGAAAGGTCGTTGCCAGCCAATTGTCTAGAAAAAAAAAAAAGTAGCAAGAGAAAAAAACAGTAATTCAGATTTAAAATTCAGAATTTACAAAAACCTAAAGGTGATTAAAGGTCTACATTAAATATGGCTCAAGTCTATCTGACATTAAATGTGGAGTTAAACCTTTACTGAAAGGATCCCAAGATTTTTCCAATGAGATAATTGTCTCTAGAATTTTTTTTTCTTTTTAAGTCCCGATACAATAATTTAAACAGGCACATTTTTATTCTGGTGAGGTCAAGCAAGCCAAAACACATTAAACCAAATTAAGTTTGCTATTCATGGTCCCTCTCGGCAGCTTGCCGTGTTTTCTAAGGACCTCATAAATGGACTACTGGTCAGCAGGCAGGACTGTTTATACAGATCAGTGCAAACCAGTTTGTCAGGGAAGAATGCTTCTGGGAGGCAAGTTGGCCTCTTATCTCTACATAACCCAGGGCAGCAGATCCCTTGCAAAAGACAGGCAAAAAGTAAGAGTCACTGCAAGTGAAACTTTCCGAACAATGACCTATATATTTTTGTAAAAGTGAGCGTTTTCCTAAAGACATTCTGAAGGGGAAAATTTAAGTGGGAGTGAAATAAGGAAAAGATAAGAAACCTTTGGGTCCTTTTGTAAGAATTCTGAGCACACAGTGCATGCAGACTCTTGGGTGCGCACAGAGAGAGAGAGAGAGAGAGAGAGAGAGAGAGAGAGAAAAGGAAAAAAAACTGAACAGAAGACATTAAGGAGAAGCAGCAGGAAGCAGGACTGAGGCTCCCATAACTTGCAGACCTGTGAAGGAAGGTTTTCAAGTACGTACTCAAAAAACGACAGTTGTGTCAACCACAGGACTCGTTCAAGTCCCTGGTTCTATCTTACTCCTCTAAGCAGCTAGATTCTAAAGCCATAATTTTTTTCTTTTGAATACTCTCTTGCCCTTATGTCTTAGGACCACACAGTCACCATGTCTTCCTTTAAAATTTAAAATTTATGATCCTTCCTTGAAAAGGCTGTTTCCAGCCAGGTTAGTGGTAGTTCATGACTATAATCCTAGCAGTTTGGGAGGCTCAGAAGGGTGGATTGCTTGAGCTCAGGAGTTTGAGACCAGCCCGAGCAAGAGCAAGACTCCGTCTCTACTAAAAACCAGAAAAAACTAGCTGGGCATTGAGGCAGGTGCCTGTAATCCCAGCTACTTGGGAGGCTGAGGCAAGAGGATCACTTAAGCCTAGGAGTTTGAGGTTGCTGTGAGCTACGATCACATCATGGCATTCCACCCAGGGAGACAGAGACTCCGTCTCATAAAACAAATTAATGGATAAATAAATAAATAAAGGTTTCACTATCTTTCCTGTTCTCTCTGTAAGAACCTCGACCTCCTAAGCCTTAATCACCAATTCATTCATTCACTAAAAAGTTTCATTCATTCATGAACAAATAAGAGCACCTAGGACGTGCCAGACACACAACGTCCTCTCCTAAGACAGCAGTTCTCCCATCTTCCAATCTGTTCCATTTACACACACCCTAATTTTAGGGACTCGAGGAAGGATCCTTTATCAGCCTTAACATTTAGAGTCATTGCAGCCTGACACTCTTTCAGATGCACTATTGTGTCCCAGCTAAAATGCAAATGGCCCCGGGAAGGTCAATATTTGATCCTTAACCAACAATGCAGAAGGATGTGTGGGCTGAAGCTGGGGATGGGTGGGGGGGGTGAGACAGCCAGAGGACTCAGAAACCAACTCTGACTGCTTCTCACAAGGCACTCTAGCACCTGATCTTACATTATGTAGCTTTGGAGGCTTCCCAGAGTCCAGCCTCAGAATAGTTTACTTTGTGCCATCAGCCTCAAAGCTTCTCACCTCCCAAGTGTGCTCTATATTTAAAACAAGGGATTGAAAAAGATGGTTTTAAGGACTTTTTAGTGCTTCATTTAAAACCATTCCTCCTTGGCAAATCCTCTTGGTTCTAGACTAGTCAGCTTCACCACTACATTTTTTAAATACTTCACCTACCAACCTCATTTTTCACTCCTTGAACACCCAACTGCAATGCTACTTCCCTCGAAGGCTGTGGTTCTTACAAACAGACCCTATGCAAGAACAGTTAAGAGCTCATAGTTAAACTAAGTCACAGGTTACCTTCTACTAGCTGTTTCTTGCATATTAGTGTTGAAGGCCAAGTATAGGTGCTTTCAAGAACGGGTCATGCATCTTATCTCTTACCACCCTCCAACATGCCAGCTCACTAGCCAGAAGCTGCTTTCTCAGAAGTTCCTCCTTGAAAACGGTCACCATTTCAACCCTGTAGCTCATAGTCAGCCTTAGTGCAAGCTTAGTGCAAACAATCCCAAGAAGCTTCCTACCCTCCAGGCTCACTCATTAAATTCAACTGATAATGCTCAAAGCTGTAACCAATGTTTAAGAGGCCACATTTTAAAAGATCAAATTGCACCAAAAGGGGCATCAGAGGCCACTTCTCCCCCAGTGCCTCAAGGAGTCATGTGACTGGACGGGTCCTCCTGTGCTTAAATGACCAGTGTTAAAAAGCCCGTTTGCCAAAAAGAAAAACACTCTGAACAGACTGAGGCTGTCACAGCATTATTATAGCAAAGCATTCTTCTTTCATCTCTAATATTCGTTTTGAATGTCCTTGTATTCATGGGCTTTCCTTGAGTTCAGCCTATTGTGCTGGGCTCATGGAAAACAGTATTTTATTAAGTAACAAAGGAAGTGGCAGCATGCAGAACACAGTATTATCTTAACTAATCGACAGAAAAGAGTGTTTAACCACATGAGCTGAACTATTTGCTTCCTTTTCCCAAATCTCTGCCCCTTTAAAAACCATGGGAAAACTAAAGGAACCTAACTTAAAAAAGCATTCTCTTTCTCCTCTACTTATCGTTAATATAAATGACCAAATGAGCTCTCCCCATGAAGCTTATCCCCAAACCCAAGCCAACTATCGGGGGAAGTAAACACTCCTAGTGTGTGCTGGCTGGTGATAATGCCTAATGCTGTGCAAGAGGACCCACTCCTCTGATGACTCAGTCTCTTGCTGGAGCAAACACCTCACGTGCAGCCTTCAGGACTGACTCTACCTAAGTTTACCAAGCTGCTGTGCTAACGAGTAATGAGCTCAGCAGCTCCGTGAAGGCCGCTGCAGCGTCAGCAACTGCACCTTCCAAAACCTCTTCACAGTTGGCTTATTTCACGAGCCAGTACATCTTAAGAGTAAACCTGAGGGATGCTCCCTGTCTAAAAGCTCAGATCCAGAAAAGAGCAAATCAAATAAGCAACAGAGTTAGGGAGAAAGTCCCAAAATCTTTGAAAGAAAAGAAATATGGACCCACAGCCGTTTCCGGCACCGTGAGAGTGATAGATGGTACGCAGACATTCTTTCACTTCAATCTCATGACAATAGCCCTACTTCTCCGAGTCCCTGAGAGAGTAGGTGATTGGGCATGAGTCACGCAGCTGGCAGGTGGAGGAGCCAGCATCCTGATTCTTGCCGGGCCAACTGCCTCTGGTGTGTCCCCAAGATATGAGGAAACAACTCCCAGAGAGGAGAGGTCGAGCAGAATGGACTTGGGCAAGTATAAGCCTTTTTTGAGTTTCCATAGCTCTCACCCAGCACACCAAAGTTAACAAGGAGGGACCATGCACGGGCAGCTCAGAACGGCAATTACGGAGCAATTCTCAGCAGACCAACAGTGCCATCCTGCCCACAGCCAAAGGTGACCAGTGGGAAGGGGCTGAGGATGGGATCCCGGAATGCCCAAGGGTAGGGCATGCCCCAGACTCATTAGAACGACACTTAGGATATAGACAATTCTCTGTTGTGCTTTCTTTCTAGCAATTCCCAAGGAAAAAGAGGTGGCTGACACTGAGGAAGAATTTGTCACTAGTGGACCCCTATGAGCAAAGCCCAACTACTTTCCAATACGTGCCTGGGTTTGCACTTTTGTGCCACAACCAACAATCCTTAGCTTCTCACTACTTGAAGACCTACTGGGGGGCCCCAGAAACCCTTTCTAATTAGTTAGTCAAGTAATTTTTTTTTGTTGTTTTTCCTCACAATATCTTTACTAGTCTTCCAATGGCTGTGAAATGCTGAAGAAAACGAAAAGATGACTGGGATGGGACCAGAGGGTGAAAGGGGTATGATTTTCCATCACAGAAAGGTGCGCAGTCCCAGGCCTCATTTCTCACCTCCTGTGTTCTGCCCCAAAGACCATAAAAAAGGGTATCGCTCTGAGAGGTTTTGATCCATCACTGTTTACTCTTCCTGAAGTCACCTGAGTTTAGACCCTTATCTTTTTCTCCTGGATTATCGCCATGAACTTCCACAAGACTCCTGCCTCAAACCACTTAATTATAATACTGTGAGTTCTAAAAGCACAACTCTGAGCATTTTCCCAGCGGCTCTTTTTCTCCTGCTCAATTAGCTGAACTTTAAACGTGATCCGATCCTCTTTTACCACCTTATTCCTGTCTTCCTGGTTTCCTACAACTTCCTGGTTACTGCATCCCAACACACCACGCTTTTCCACCTGATTCTTTGCTCCCACCATTTCTTTCACCCGAAACACCTCCATTCCAGCTTCTGCCATGGGCATGTTGCTCAGGTTGTCCGAGTTGAGGACGGCCACCAATACGAAGCCATTAGCTATCACCTCCCTTTGATTCCACAGGTACCTTAGGGTGGAAGCTTTCTCATTGGGTCTTAGTTTGCCTCCACTTAGCGTGCGCTTCTCTCATCCTCAGGGACATGATATATCCCTTAAGGGTAGGGCCTAGGTCATGGTCATGTTATATTCCCTTGCATGAGACCTTACATATATCAGATGCCCAGGATTGGCTGTTACACCTTAGCAAAGCCCCAATACCTTGTAAGACTCTGGATTAAAAAAGGGAACACTACTACCTAAAAAGTGGGAAAACTTCCTGATTATCTTTCCTTTCTGCATCTGTTCTCCTCTTTTTTCCTTTCTCCTTCCTCACTCTCCTAACAAAAAAGACTCCTTGCTGGATTCTAGAGAATTCAATGCTTGGGCAACAATTCTCCTTCTCAACATATGCCAGGAGTATAATTTCTTAAGGACGGGTGAAAAGGGACTTTAAATATGGGAATGCCAGTTCACGGATCAACAGTAATATCTCAACACACTCCAAGTGCACATACAATCACACAGATTTAAAAGAAGTTTAGCAGGACTTCAAATGAGGACAGTTTACTGCAAGGCAACTATTGATTCTCCTGGTCATACCAGTCCCAGAAGCAAAGAGAGCAAAGCCAGAGAATGGAGAGACAGAGAAAGGGTGGAGAAGGAAATAGCCATCTACTAGACTTCCGCTCTCCCACTGGATTTGGAACCTTTCCAGGAAATGGGATACAAGTAGCACAGTGTGTAATGTCTTTATGAGTCTGTTTTGTGTGCATTTATTATTCGCAAAGGCCATGAATTCACATTAGGGGCTCCTTCAAGGGGAAGGTTTTTGAAAAGCAAGAGTTTTTGGTTATTTCTACTCTGAATGCATATACTTACTACCTGAACTTTTTAAAAAGATTTTTATTTAATTTATTTATTTATCTTTTTTTTTTTTTAAAGGTAGTGTCTCACTGTTCCCAGGCTAGAGAACTGTGGCATCAGCTTAGCTCACAGCAACCTCAACTTCCTGGGCTCAAGTGATCCTCCAGCCTCAGCTTTCCGAGTAGCTGGGACTTACAGGCACCCGCCACAACACCCAGCTAGTTTTTCTATTTTTAGTAGAGATGGTGTCTGGCTTTTGCTCAGGCTGGTCTCAAACTCCCCAGCTTAAGGAATCCTCCCACCTCTGCCACCCAGAGTGCTAAGATTACAGGCAAGGGCCACCGTGCCTGGCCCTGAACTTTTCTATCTGCTGACCCTCCTGGCAGGGGCAAAGCAGGAACAGTTCTGGTTAAATACGGGACAACTGTCAACGGTGCGTATGAGAAGGCCACATTTCAGAAGGTAATCTGGGCCAGATTCTTTGCGAAATGCACTGACCTAGACTGAGATCTCTTCACTTGGGGACCAAGTTAAAGAAACAACATAGGCAAATAGCAAACCAATCGGTTTTACTTCTCAAAGTAATGTCTGGACTCGGGTTTCTTCTGGGCTATTCCAGACATTTCACTGTACCATTTGGCTGGAATTCTAGCCAAGAATTAGTAGAGTGGGGAACACAATCTATACACTGACTAGACATGTGAGCTGAGCTGGGGGGAGGGCAGGTGAGGGTTCAATAGCTTCCAGCAGCTGCTGTGCAAAGACAAGGGCGGAGAAAGAGAGGGAGGCGACAGCAACTGCCGCAGGAAGGCATGAAACGTGCCTGGCACAGAAGTAACAGAGAACTTCACCAAAGGCAATTTCTCTATCACATTATGGAGAGGCTGGGGAGGAGGTGACAAAGGCAGAGGAGACAGGCCAGAGACTGGCCCATACACCGGTGTGCTGACCTTCCTACCTGGCATGGTGCTAGGGTCAAATCCTGACTGAAAAGTACTTTGAGCACCACCCTTCCCTTCTGATCAACATTTATCTACTCCCTAGCCGGGCGTTGTGGCGGGCGCCTGTAGTCCCCGCTACTTGGGAGGCTGAGGCAAGAGAATGGCCTAAGCCCAGGAGTTGGAGGTTGCTGTGAGCTGTGTGACGCCATGGCACTCTATCGAGGATGATAAAGTGAGACTCTGTTTCTACAAAAAAAAAAAGAAAAATTATCTACTCCTTGACAATGTCTTCTCCCACCCTCACCTTTTCTTTCTATACCTACTTTTGAAGACCTGCATAGGAAGTCTCACAGGCTGTATCCAAACACGGCCAGGCTGCCTCCCCTGGGTGCCATTAAATTCCCTCAAGCAAGTGGATCACCACAGTATCGGGCCACCTGCAACGTACAGCAGGCACCGCCAGCAGCCCATGACACTGCCTTCGGAGAAAGCATTCCTAGTTCAAAACTGACCTGGCCTGGTGAGGTGAGTGGAGGCTTTATTAAATGTAATTTGAAGTCAGCAGGATCCACAATTTTGGCAATTGTTCTAAAGAGCAAAAGACATGATGATACGACATGCTTTTATTAAAAGTGTTCAGCCATCTATCTATTGATATGGGAAGGCCTGGTTGACTATGTGCTCAGAACTTTGTTGGCTCCTATGAGAAATAAAAGAATGAATGAGGTGTTCTGGTGCCTTTTAGGAGTATTTGGTATCAATCACATAATAAAAAAATTAACACTTGGTGTAGTCCTTTTCATTTTCATTATCCTGCCATTACACAGGGTGAGCACTCCCAATCCAAACATCTGAAATCTGAAATCCTACAAAACTCTGAAGCTTTTTAAGTTGCCACATGACACTAAAAGGAAATGCTCATTGGAGCATTTCAAATTTCAGATTTTCAGACAAAGGATGTTCAAGCAATGCAAATATTCCAAAATGTTAAAAATCTAAAATTCAAAACACTTCTCATCCCAACCACTTCAAATAAGGGACCCTTAACCTTTTAGCCTTTAAAACAGCCCTATGTCACAGGCCAGGCAAGTTTATCACCCTTCACTCTTCCCGGCTTTTTTGTTTCTTTTCTCTCTTTCTTTTTTATTTTTCCTAAACAAAAGAGGAATGTGAGCCTCTGTTTCCGATGTGTCTTGCCCAGGGTCCTGTAGCACAGCTAAATAACATAAACCCTAGAAATAGAGAAATGTTGTTTTGTGTTATTTTCTACCATCGACTTTAAGAGGAGCAAAGAATGTTTTACTTTCTCAGTAAATAAAGAGGGCTAACAACTAAATAGCTTCCTTTAGAGTTCCCCATGCACATTTTCCCTACCGGGGCTAAACCTCATCTGATACAGCATATCAGAGTGGTCCTAAGTCAACTAACAATGTCTTCATTATCCTCTTCACATACTAGGGAAGACTTTTGCATGTTCACATGATTAATTATTTTATAGTTTAATAACATTTATCTATATTGTCATGGAAATTCTCTAGGTTTTAAGGTAGTCTTCCTTCACAAGAAGGGGAAATTGTTCCATATACACATATATATTTCAAATTATATATGTCTATTTAACTGCACAAACACTAAACAGCAATGCTTAACAAAATATAAGTATGTCCCTATTTAAACTTGGTTCTATAAGCCATCTCAACTCTTTTACATACTAAAGAGTTGATTCAATTCCAAGAAATTTAAGTTCAATCTGCACCAATTTGGTCTGTGTGTCTTCATAATAACTCGTACAAGACTTGACTTTATAGGTAAATCAATAAAAACTCAAGCAATAGTTATACTTCCTGAGCAAAGTCATCCTGACAACCTAGTCGTTTACCCTCTGGCAATAAACACATGTAATATCCACCCATGTGAGGAAATAATGTCACAGCCTTTAACAAAATTTACAGCTAATGTCAGCCAACAAATATTTATTGAGCGTCTACTACAGGCCAGGTGCCACAGGTATGGCGAAGAAGTATTGAGTAATCCCAGGACATTTCTCATTTCTTTTCTTTTGAATAAGGACAGTTCACTAATCATAAAATTTCAGTGGGATTTGTATAAATCGGTAAGGTTTCCTATGTCAATAAATCCAAAATGAGAAGAAATCCTTTGCCTTAACTCCTTCCCTCAATTCCAGTTTCAAAAAACATGATCACTATCAGCAAAGGTCACACAGAAGTGTGACAACAGGCCCTGTCCTTCCTTAGAGAAAAGTCAACAGAGTGGAGGAGACAAGTACACACTGACACACCTGGACACAAAGTTACCAGGCACACATCTGGGGCTCAGGGGTGAGGAGCAGAGGGCGCAAGAGGGGCTTGGAAAAGAAACACCAAGGAAGGCTTCTCATGGCAGAAAGAGCTCAAAATGAGCTGCAAAAAATCGTCACGATGTGAACAGTATAGAGAGGAACTGTGGCAGATGCTGTCAGCTGGCCTCCCAATTGCCATGCAAGCCTCCCTGGCAGAGCTTGTACTTGTTCAAATATTCCCTCCTGCTTCACATGACTCAACTCTGTGAGTAAATTCCAACTGGCCTTCCAATTCCAATCATGCTGTTCCCATTCCAGTAATGGTTTAGGAGTAGACCTGTGACCCCAGCTCTGGTCAATGAACAGGAAGTCCCTGGGGTTTGAGGAAAGACAGCTTTCCAGCTAAATGGGGAGACATGAGAAGGATGACTCTCTTCTCCTGGATGCCATCCTGTCTGAATAGTCCCCAAGTGCAGTGACAACAGCCAGAGGACAGCCCTTACTGGGAAAAGTAGGTTACGAAGCAGGAGAGAACCTGGGTTCTCGATGACACGGCTTAGTAACTCTATTCATCAGCCCTGGAAGAGTTCTTGTTGTGAGGTAATACACTGTAATATTCTATTTTCCTTACTAGATACCATGAATTGAGCTTGTTACTTCCAGATGAAAGTGTCTTAACTAATTGCCTAACCAATTACCATTCTTCCTTTCCTACCCATAATAGAACCCTAATTTTACTCCAAACAACATGCCAATATCCAAGGGCCCATTTTCCGGCACCCCCTGGTAGGTGACCCATGTGACTGAGTTCTAGCCAGAGACATGTGAGCAGATGCACTGGACAGTATGTTCAAGACGGCTTCTTAGCAGAAATTGGCTGCTGGGAAATATCCCTCTCTTTATCCCCTCCTCCTCATTCCTACCACTGAGGACTGGTCTTGATGGCTGCAGCTCCAGCAGTCTCCCTGTAATCTTGAGGTGGACGCTATCTGCACACAACCAACTGCAGAGCAGAATATCAGGCCCTACTATCTCTGCTAACTCTGTGACACACCCCAGTAACTCCACGTCACCAGGCTGAAGATTTCATATATGTGTAAATAAAATACAACCTTATGTGTTGAAAGTCACTGGTACTTGAAGTTTTCTATTATAGTCAAATCTCATTATAATGCAAGAATTTGGGAAATAAGCTAAATTTAGTACATTATTAGGCTGTAGTAAAAGCAGCACAATTTAAGATTTTATATATATATATATGAATGTTTTTAAAATTGCTGAGTTCTTAATAACAAAGAGTAAACACTTGATCAGCAAGAGATTGATTACACAAAATAGGGAAGCATCCAAATGATAAAATACTATGTATTTATTAAATGATAAAGACAAGATGCAGTAATATGGAAATATTATGACAAATACAGTATAAGCAGTACATATAGTAAAATTCTGTTGTTTTTTTTTTTTTTGAGACAGAGCCTTAAGCTGTCACCCTGGATAGAGTGCCGTGGCATCACAGCTCACAGCAACCTCCAACTCCTGGGCTCAAGCGAGTCTCTTGCCTCCACCTCCCAAGTAGCTGGGACT
>CAUYRH010138052.1:0-17396 GCA_963574655.1 Perodicticus potto
CCCACTTGGGGGGGGGGGGGATTGTGGCAATTCAGGGCATTAACCTTTTTGTTTTCAAAACCATTTTAAACTGGGGTTTTGGGGGTAAAAGCACCGGGTGGGTTTTATTAACCAAAAAAACAAACCCCCCCCCCCCCCCCCGCCAGGCAACAAAAGGAAGGAGAGAATCCCACATTCCCCACACTCCCACAACAGCACAGCCAGGGCACAACCTTGGTGGGTCCCTGGGTGATCGGCCCAGGTCAAGAGTTCCAAACCAATTGTCCTGCTCAACACAAACACCAATCAGATGGGGGAGTTCAAAAGGTCTTCAGTATCTAGGCAGCCAGGGGCCACTGGCAGCTCAAGTTGACCCCAGTGGGAGGGACTGTGGAGCTGCCACCACTGTCAGGGTGGCACTGCCACTGTCGCAGGTGGTGTTCCCAGTCTGGGGTACTGCTGTGTGCAGGTCACAGGAGTGGGGAGCTGGAGGGTGTTGCCACCAGATGCAAAGGTCACAGGAGCCAGATGGTGAACTGGAGGGTGGAGCCACTAATTCCCTGCCTCAGGCTGCAGGAGCCAGCTGGAAAACCAGAGTGTGGAGTCTCCAGGCTGTTGGCCTAAGGGGTCACAGGAACCAGGCAGGAGTCACCCACTGCAGGCCACGGGTCTCAGGAGCTGGACAGGGAGCCAAAGGGTGAAGGTCCCAGCCCCGGACCTTAGGTGCAGGAGCTGGGTGGGAGTCCCCGGGCGCAGGCTGCTGGTCTCAGAAGCCAGGGGGAAGTTGAAGGGTAGAGTCTCTGGTCATGAGCCACAGGGGTAGCAGGGGCTGGGTAGGAGTCTCTGGGGAGAGCCATGGGTCACAGGAGCTGGGTGGGAGTTGCCACTGGGGCAGCAGGTTGTAGGAGCCTGGCTGGGAACCACAGAGCTGGTGGTTGGTAGCACAGGACCTGAGCTATACTCTTTCTAATACAGGGCAAGTCTCTCTCACCTTGTGCCTCCCCGCTGTGTGGCCATGCAACTAAGCTGCCCTCTGAGCATCCTCAGAAGAGGAGGTGTGGCTTTTCCTCTACCTTCCCTTCCTTCTGATGACTCAAATACAGTCAAGGTGGCATTGCTGGGGAAGATGCCTTGAACTACAATATAGAAGCCACATGCTGAAGATGGCGGCAACAGAGAAAGGGAGCATTGTCCATGGCAATGGACCACCTACCACTCTGGGAGAGAAATAACCTTCTCTCTTACTCTGAATTTCATCTGTGAGCAGCTGACCCTAACCTTAATCACATTTATGCCCTCTAGCAGTTTATGAGTGTGTCTGATTTTTTTCCTCCATAGCAACAATGGGTGAGAAGGGCCTTGAAGAATGAGGAGGAATGTTCCAGTCAGAGAATGGTGTGAAGGCCAAGAAAACAACTTATGGGAAGCCATGAAGATGTGGGAGGTCTTGGCCTGTGTTGTGGTTCTCTGCTATTGCATAACACCTTCAAAGACTTCAAGGCTTTACACAAGAAGAATGTATTGGATCCTATGAGTCTGTACATTGGCTAGGCTCAAGCTGGTCTGGAAGGTCCAAGAAAGCCTCTTTCATGCTTTTGAGACTTCGATGTGGGATGGGGAACCTTGGTTCTTCTCCATGTGGCCTTCTTCTACCACATAGTATCTCATTCCCCTGGGTCCCTCATAGTACTGTGACCCCAACTTCCTTACCTTGTGGCTCTGAGATCTAAAAGGGTGTAAGTAGTAGCTTCATCTCCTAATGGCCAGGCCTGGGTGTAGTACTCACTTGCACCTTTCTCTCTGGGCCAGCCCAGCATGCTCCCAGCCCAAGGGAGGAGCAATGTGCATACGCGGGGGGTTGGGGGGTGGGAAGGGCAGCCACTGTTGGCATCCACCTATGGAGCCTTTGCTAATGCATGTGTTTGGTAGTGGCAAGCTTCCCATAGCTGGGGTGCAGGGTAAAAGAAGAAACGGCCAAAAAGAAGTGAGTCTGCAGAAGCATGGATTCTGTCTGTTAGTGAGTTTTGATTTTATTTTCAAAGTAAAGCACACTCTAGCATGTGTGGCAGCCAAACCAGGCCCTGGTTATGATGATACTGACAGCCACTGTTTGATCACTACAGCATCTTTTGCAAACATTATCATCTTAATAAAGGCAAGGTAGCCTAGTGACCAGGAGCATGGACCCTGGAGGCAGATGGCTTGGCTTCAAATTCCTGACTCTTCATTTATTAGCCATGCAGTCAGTCTCACACATGTTACTTAATTGTTCTGGGGCTCCCTTTCCCTATCTGTAAACGTAGATAACCAGATCTGCAGTAAGTGGTTGTTGTAGGGTTAGGTGCAATAATACATACACTGTGCTTGTCCCCAGGCCTTCTTAAGCACTAGCTCTTGTTCATGCTCACAGCAGCTCCGGAAAATGTGGATTACTGCTCCCCTTCTAAAGAGGGAGAAACTGAGGCCCCAGGAGCTTGAGGCCTCCAAAACCTGTTGCTTCATGAATTCTCACTGAAGGTCTTTCAATGCGTTCCCAGCTCCAGGAGGCAGCAGGACACAGCTGTGCTCTTTGCAGGAGATTTACATGCACCTAGAGTCTCTACTTATCCCTGAAAAAGCTTCTGCTCCCCTGCACCCTCTTTCTGGCTGATACTTGCACATCTACAATGTGAAAATTGCTGTATGAAGTATTAATGGCCAGGGGAATTTCTGAGCTCATGCAAAGTGTGCATCTGGGAGGAAAGAGTCCTCAGGTGAAACTGAAAATTTCTGGAGTCTGAAGCTGCCCTGGGTCTGGACATGGAAGTCCATGGAAGTCCTTGTTCATCCTCTCATCCATCCTTCTGCAAGTTTATTGAGCACAGCTTTGTGAAACCATCAGTTACATTTGCAGCACTCTGAGGCTGAAAGCCTTCCTGCAAATGCTCCATGTAATTAATTATAAACAAAGCAGTCAGCCAGGAGCCCAGTTCCAAAAGAAATCCTCTGCAAGGCTCATTGTGTGCTATTTTTCCTCTCCCTTTCCATCCATCCATCATATGAGAACTTCAGAAGTGTAATCCTCCTTAATGGCAGATTCATGATGATGAGGTCATTATTTTTTTGATACTGCGGTTTTAAGAAGTGACCCAGAAAACAGGCTTTAAAAGCAACCCTTTCCCACCCCCTTTAACTCCAAGCAAAGGACCAGATTAAAAGAGCTGTAGTTTGTATGAATATTTATTCTAGAACCTCTGCCAAATCAGATTAGGGGAGTTCATCCCGCAGGGCAAACACGGATTCTGTACTCGGATTTAATGAGAAACTGACATGTTAATAGCATATTGATACATCCATCCATCAAGAAGTCCATCCAGCACAGCGCCTGTGCACCGTACATCTTGGGGCCCTGAGAGACGCTGCCTTTGTTGCTTTTAGTTCTTTGTTACCATGGAGGGGGTTCCAAAGACATTCTGCCTCAAACCAAGGATGAGGAGTTGGACATTCTATTCTCGATACACCTGGGAAATCCCTCTCTTGACCCTGGCAGAGAATGTATTAGACAGAGGCTAATTCCTCTGAACATCATCTTCCGAGAAGCGGGTGTTAATAAGTATCATGTGGGGAAAAAGTCTGGGTCAAGATGTTAGGTAAATGTTGTGCTGAACAGGCTTTCTTTCTGCAGAGCTTCTACTCTGGGACTTTCCAGGAAGCAGATAAATTATGCTGTGCTGCCCAACTTTTTAGACCGTGGAGTTCTTCCTTCTCAAAACACCCCCCTCACCCAGAGCATATGACCTTCTTGTGCTATGCAACACTTGGCAATTTAGAGAAGCCCAAGGATTCCTTCTCAGAACAACATACTTTATTTATTTATTTTATTATTTTTTTTGAGACAGAGCCTCAAGCTGTTCCCCTGGGTAGAGTGCCGTGGCATCACAGCTCACAGCAACCTCCAACTCCTGGGCTAAAGCGAGTCTACTGCCTCTATCTCCCAAGTAGCTGGGACTACAGGCGCCCGCCACAACGCCCGGCCATTTCTTGATTGCAGCCATCGTTGTTTGGCGGGCATGGGCTGGATTCCAATCCACCAGCTAAGTTGTTTGTGGCTGGCGCCTTAACCGTTTGAGCCACAGGCGCTGAGCCAGAACAACATTTTTAAATGCAAAAAATAAAACATACCATTAGAAAGGAAATCAACTCTATTGAAATCAAACATCAAACTATCAAAAATATTTTGACATATTTTATTTTATTATTATTATTTTTTGAGACAGAGTCTCACTATGTCACCCCGGGTAAAGTGCCATGGCATCACAGCTCACAGCAACCTCAAACTCTTGGGCTTAAGCAGTTCTCTTGCCTCAGCCTCTGGAGTAGCTGGGACTACAAGGCGCCCACCACAACCTCTGGCTATGTTTTGGTCGCTGTTGTCATTGTTGTTTAACCAGGCCTGGGCTGGGCTCAAACCTTTGGTGTATGTGGCCAGCACCCTACTCACTGAGCTACAGGTGCCAAGCCTATTTTGATGTATTTTAACATGGACGTTCATTGACATAGCTGTTTCCTTCTGTGTGTGTTAAGTAACAAGGTCCTGTGGTTGGTCTAGTAACTACAAAGTATTGATGACTGTACATGATATTTCAAGATACAGTTCACACTCATTATTTATGAACTCCTCTACTTACTAAAATTTCTTTAGTAAGAAATTGGGGGTTGTAGCCCCCAAAATCAATACTCGAGGTGCCTTTGTAGTCATTTGTGCCCATGCTCACAGCAGTGGCAAATTTGAATTGTCCGAATTGCATGTTCCTGACTGGGGTCATCAGACAAGGCAATGCTCTGTCTTCTTGTTTCAGCTCTTATAAACGAGTGTCCCCTTCATGGGATAGTTACTGTTACATTTTTGGCATCTTTATACTTTTTCCTATTTAAAATGGCCACCCAGTGTAGTGCTGGAGTCCTGTCTAGGGTTTCTACAGGTAAGAAGCCTATGAAGCGCTACATAGAAAAAATATAAAAGTGTATTAGTTGAGTTTGTTTGGGCATGAGTGCTGTTGCCTATGAGTTCAATGCTAATGAATCCACTCTATATTAGGTGTTTTTTAAACAAAAGCCACACATGAAATGTGGTTATGTATTGATTAGTTAGTGAAAATATTGTGATCAGAAGATCACAGGAACCTAATCTTATATTTCTTCTAATGGGTATGGTTCAACATTATACATCGTAACTTCCATGAATAATAAGTATCTTTAATAACTGAGTAACTGTCATCGTCATGTGAAAACGTGTATTTGTGACACAGACAACTATAGATTCACCTGTGTTTTGTTGTCTACATTCATGATAGAAGGAAATGCTGAATGTTAGATGATAGTGAAGACTTAATTTTTTTCCCATTCAGGTTTATAGGCACTCTTAATTCTGCAGGTCCCTATGGAGCCCAGTTAAGAATGTCTTCTCCATTTAGTAGGTTTCTCCTGATCCTTCAAAGATGTACCCCATGATTGAACTAATGTACACAGCTATGATTCAATAAAAATAAATAAATAAAAAAATAAAGAATGTCTTCTCCACAGGGATTACAGCAGTGAGAGGGTGGGATAGAGAAGCTGGGCTGATTCCTAGGGGACTCAGGTGGGTAGCAATACAAGTCTCATCTAAAGATCTTTATCTGATTTGCCTTTGCGTGGGGGGGGGGGGACTGAACATTTTTTATGCCAAGGCCTAAATCCCCCAAAGGCTTTGCACTAAATGAACTATGCCGAGGGTGGGTGGAAATAGAAATTCTTGGTAATTATTCATATGGAAAATGGTGAGCTTCATTTCAGTAGCGAAGGGCAAGACAGATCTTTCCTCTGAGAATCGGACAATCAAATGACAATGGGATGTGGGGGTATTTAGAACCCCAAGGCCAGAGTGTCCAGAGAGGAAGGCTGCTGTCTGTTGAGCCTTTTCTTTCTTATTGTTCTCAGGGCAAGGAGAGTGATTCAAGGGGCCTAATTCAAATGCATCAAAAAAGAGGCTACTTTTTTTGAAGTAGCAAAAAATAACAAGTTGTGACCGTGAGAGCAGCATGAACTTCTCATGCATTCTCTCATCCATTTGGTACTATTTCTTGAACACCTGTAGTGGGCCCGGCATTGCGTTAGAAGCTGCAGATGGCAGGAGAGGATGTGACTGGCCGGGTTCCCACCTCGTGGAGCCTGGGTTCAGGTTCTGGTGCTTCTTGCCCAGGCCCCTCCAGAAAAGCCCTTCAGGTGATTCTCCGAGGCAGTTCTCACACCCTGGCATCTGGAAAACTCAAGTCTAAAGGCACAGCTCATGGGCACAGGTACAGAAAAGGGGATAGTAGCTGTCCCACCCCAGTTATCCTGCAAATCCTGGACTCCTAGAAGTCATAAGAAGTATGCAAAGCACCTACAGGGGCAGAACATTCCTAAGCCAGAGAGAAAGACTTGGTTGAATCTCAAAGAAGGGACGCGTCCGGATTGGCATGGAGCGTAGAGAATGCAGACAGATGCGGGTGAGCTTCTCTCAGGGGCTCCTGATGGGGAGAGGACCTGGATTCAGACTCTGGTTCTTGGGAAGGTGATAGTGGTATTCAGTAGTGATTTATATTTAGTATTTATTTGGTGTTTTCTAAAAACCTGAGATGGTGTCCCCTCCTCTTCCACTGCCCACTTCCTTGTTATGCCCCAGAGTAGGATCAGGGCTCAGGACTCAGTCACCTCTGTCCTCCTGCCTGAGCTTGTCACAGAAGATGGAACTAATTAAATGAGTCTCCAAGATTGGGTGGATGATCAGAGCCCAAGAGAATTTAAAGTGCTATTTTTTTTTCTGGAGGGATGGGAAGTGGCAGGGGCAGAGATAACACCTGGGGTGAGAGAAGGAGAGAGAATGGAATGGACCCCCTCCTTGTACTCCCAGAATCTCCTAGACATCCCCTTTGGGTCCCCCCACCTTTTAAAATAACTCCAGTCCTTCAGGGCCTTCTGGAAGAAGATCAGGGCCTAAAGTAAGTTCTCTATCCCCCCCAACAGCAAATGCAATACAAGGCTATTAACTTCACTAGCATTATGGAAAATAGGAATTATTATAGAATAGCAATAAGATAGCACAGAAGCATTTGAAATAAAGAAGGGATTAGACAGAATTCTTTCTAAAGAAAGGAATTTTAATGCACATTCTCTGAGTGTATCTTGAGACTGAATGATTAAGATTTCAGATTAAATATGAATAGCAAAACAGCAATCTAACAGGTATTGACATTTTAGTGCTTAAAAATAATATGAGATGTTGAAACACTAAACCCAGTAATGTGTTTACCAAGATCCTGTGGTCAGATGTGTCCCTCAGGAGGAGGTGGGGACACCAGGTTTGCGCGCCCTCCCTGCCCCTGACCTCTGAACCTCGCAGTCTCCAGTTCATTCTCGTTTATTCTTAGCATGAAACAGCAGCCCCCAGACAGTGTGTTGGCGCCCACGTTGATCTGCCTTCCAGGGGCGAGTGCTGGGTAGACCGCACCCAGAGTTCTATCCATGTGACAGAAATGAATGGATTGACAACCTTTTCAGTGTTTTGTCCCCCACCCTCCAGAACTGGCGTTCACACACAACCTGGCAAATTAACCTTGTGAACAGAGATAGATTTATCATAAGTCTAATAAAGAGGAAGTTTTATGGTCCTTTCTGAAACCCTGAAGGGGTCCCAGAAATGTGTTCATGTGGTCCTATGTTTTGAAAAATTTACAGAATTAAGATTTTTTTTTTTAATGTGGTTTTTGGCCGGGGGCCGAGTTTGAACCCGCCACCTCCGGTATGTGGGGTGGGTGCCCAACTCCTCTGAGCCACAGGTGCCGCCCAGAATTAAGACATTTTAAACACAATTGCTCCCTCTGTCTCTCTCTCTCTCTCTCTCACACACAGGCTCTGGAGTAGGCACAGGAAATTTTCGGCATCTCCCTTCATTTCGGTGAAAGTAAAAGTGGAGATCCATTTAGGTTGGGTTTAGGTTGGTGTTTACGTGGTTTGCGGTCAGTTCCGTTCACAGCTGGGTTATTGCTAGCCGTGCCGGTGTGGGAAGGGCTTCCAGGGACGCCTCTATTGTGCTTCAGCATGGTGACCAGGGTGCAGGGCCAGCGGTCATATCATAGCACAGTATGAAAGCACGTGGGTGGGGCAGGAGAAACAAAGTGTGAGGTGCACAGGGTCAGATGCCAATGTGTGGCGATGGCAGTGGCCTCTGCTTGTCAGATGTGCAGAGTGAGCAGGAGATTTGCTTTGCACTGGTGCCCCGCCAACACAGAAGTGCTTCACTGTCAGGAATATATTCAGTGACGAGCCACATACAGTTATACCCACACTGTCATCCTAACTTTGTCTTTATTGTGACAGAGATTTGGGTGCAGATGGTTTATTTGGGAAGCAGGAATGAGGGAGCCTGGAAAGTGAGATAGGGAAGAAGAAACACTGGCATAAGACTGTGCTAAGGTGGTCACTGCTGTGGGCAGACGCGACTGGTTCTTCCAGGAGCCCAAGAAGCACACAGAATCCCTCCCCAAACTGACCACCCGAGGAGGCGGCTGGTGCATTTATTCATTGGCCCCGAGTTCCCCCTGGGGTACTTAGTGTCCCACACCTCTGGGCTGTGCCAAGAGAGGTCCAGGGGGCAGAAAATAGAAAGATGTGCCTATCTGAGGTGGGTGCTAGTGGCACAGGTGGCCTGGGGTTACCCCGACTAACCACTGAGTCCAGGGCTGTGTTCAAAGGTAGGCGAGGGAGGTGACACAGGGATGGGAGTGGTACGCAATACAATTGATCAGAATCCCCGTGCTGGCTGGGAGCGGTGGCTCATGCCTGTAATCCTAGCCCTCTGGGAGGCTGAGGTAGAAGGCTTGCTTAAGGCTGGGAGTTTGAGATCAGCTTGAGTAAGAGCAAGACCCTGTCTCTACTAAAAAGAGAAAAAAATCTAACCAGGTGTTATGGTGGCTTCTGTAGTCCCAGCTACTTTGGGGCTGAGACAGGAGGATTTAATGAACCCAAAAGTCTGAGGTTGCTGTGGGGTAGGCCAGTGCCATGGCACTCTAGCCTGGGCAACAGAATGAGACTCTGTCTCACGAAGAAAACAAGAAAAGGAATCCCCATGTTTATGTGGACGCAAACCTGTACTGGTACTACAGCCAGGGGGTGGGTCTTTAATAGCTCAAGCCCAAAAGAAATGACATAGAGGTCTTCCCAGTTTGACAGCAATCCTAAAAATGTATACAACTTTGCCTATGAATAAGGAGTTGTATAGAGGAAAGAAACTTAACCTAGCGATAATGAGAAACAGATTTTATTTTTCTATTCCTTCTATAGACAGGGATATCACAAAATCATTGAGATGAAAAGAAGTGATCAGGTAATGCAGCTAAAGAGTGTAAGAACACGTTTTGAGGGAAAAAATTTGTTATTTTTCAGGACTTTGTGGTGCTTATGTTACCTTTTTAGACATTTGTAATTTGTTATGATTTCTTTCCTCACTCTGAATATTCAAGTTTCGTATTTAGAGTTTTGTGTTCTCTGTTCTGTTTTCAGAGGGGCCCCATGGAGCTGGACTGCGCCTGCCTGTGCCGGCCTTTGGCACATGGCAGCTGGCATCCTGGAAGGAGCCTTGGCTCCTCAGGTCATCCTTAAGAAGTCAGCAACAGAGGAAGGATCTGTTGCCTGGCATGCCAAGACCCTGGGTGAACTGCCAAACATTGCTGGATTTCTTATGTGTTTTTAGAAGCCCTTTTTAGAGTAATTAGCTGTTAAAGGGTGCAGAGACTCTCTTGCTAGGGACTGGCACTCAGAGCACTTTATTAAAGGTTATTTCTGGAATAGTTGGAGGGTTACTGACCCCAGAAGCACACAGCATTGCACTATCATTCAGATACACTCTTAATTGAGAGGAAAGCATTTTGCAAAGATGCTGCTGAGAGAGGGTCCTCTGGGCCTGTAACGAAGCAGCCCCCATAGCGGCGTGCTGCGTGAGCTCGCTCGGCTTCTGCGGCCCCGCGCTCCCAGGGTGCGTGTTCCTGGGAGGCTCAGTGCCCTCCTTGGTCTCCAAACACCTGTTCAATCTGGGGGTTGAACGGATTCTCCTTTCCCAGGACGTGAGGCCATTGGAGCTGCACCGTCTTCCAGAAGTGATCTGCCAACAGCACTGAAGCTGCCTGCAAAAAACCCAGAAGAAGGAAGGGAGGTGACCAAAATGCGTCAGCAGCCAGACTCGCTCTGTTCTCTCTGTGGGGAAGAGCCTGTGGGATGGCGCCGTGGTTTCTACCTTCATGTTTCTGTACAACCCTCCTCCCTTCCCGGGGGCAGAGCCTCTCCTTTAGTTCTAACCGGTGGAGTATGGCAGTGGCAGAAGGATGTCACTTCAGTGTTTATGTCACATTAAATAGAGCGTTGCCTTGCTAGCAGACTCGCTTAGTCTGGAGACTCTTGTGGGTGGGCTGGTGAAGGAAGAGGCTGTGTGGGGAGGCCCCATGGCTGAGAGCTGCGAGTGACCTCCAGTGACATCCAATGAGAGTCCTGATCCTGAGTCCTGCAGCCTCGTGGGAATGAACCTGCCAACAGCCCGAGTGCGTCTGAAGGCAGTTCTTCCCCAGTGACTCTCCAGGTGAGGATGTGGCCTGGACTGCGCACCTTGGTTTTAGCTTTGTGAGAGCCTAAGCAGAGGCCCCAGGGAAGCTGTGACCCATATTACCTGCGAGGTAATAAATGTGTAATTTAAATGCTAAATTTATGGTAGCTTGTCACTGAGTCTCAGATCAATACATTTCCTCAGATCCCTCTGTGGACAGCCTGCATTTCCTGCGGGCCCAAGGCTTGGGTTTTGGATATACACATGGTAAGTTCTTCCTTAGAGGAATTCCTAGCCTAGAGCGGGACCCAGACATGTGAAATGACACCACCAAGCCCACGGGGAGGGCTGTGAGGAGGACACTCATGCTGGAAAGGGAAGAGCTGCCAAGTCTGCAGAGGAAGGGGCAGGTCCTCCCTGGAGAAGGTGGCAGCTGAGCTGAATTTTCAAGGAGGAGTTTTCCAGCTGCATCATGTGGGGACACAGTGCATGTGGACACAGCATGCACAGAGGCATGCAGGTGGGGGACAGAAAGGCATGGCTGGGGAGCTGAGGCTAGCTGGGTCGCCTGCTGGGGGTGGGACCCTGAGGGGGCTCCAAGTGTTGTTCACGATGTTAGAAGGATCCTGCAGGACCTCGGCTGGTCAGGAACATGCCTTTGCCGAGGAGGCTGTCTCTGCAGACAATGCCTTCATCTAGCAAATGAGGCCTGGCCAGGCCGTTCAGCCCCAGATAGCTACTTTTCAACTGTGCTTTCTAACGGTGGAACAATAAGAGACATGTGATTGCTGAAGCCTTTGGAGGGGAATACATTGTTCAGAAAGGATGGTCAGAGACGTCCCTGGCTTAATTCAAAAGCACAGGGACGCTGCACCGCAAGGCGAGTTCCCAGTTCCCATTCTGCTAGGCAGTTTGGCCAACTCCTGGTGGGTCCCGGGCGGCCCTAGTCCACTCTCTGGGCCCAGCTCTCTCTTCTGCATGATGAGTGGGCTGGAGAAAATGACCTAGGTCCTTTCTGGATCTACGTTGTGTGTAAGATTTTAGTAGCCAGAAAAAGCATTAAATATTCCTAGTATCTTAATGTGTTCCTGAGCCTTCTGAGGTATGCCTCAGATTCCACTGGTCCGATTGTGTGACTGTCCACCTCCCCCACATCACACACACAAAGACACACCACACATACCACACACATTCACAGAAACCACAAACAAACATACAAACACATCACGTAACACCTCCCTGCACTTTAAAGCAGGAGCCAGTCTGAGGCTGCCTGTCACACTGGCCAGTTTTCCAGCAGAGGGTCAGATCGTCCCTCACACAAAGCCATCAGTGTCTTAAGATAGAGGCTGTTTTTTTTTTCCCCTTACTATTTCTCAGCCAAAGAGGCTGCTGTAGGTCTGTGGAAAATTACTGTTTTTTTGGTTCATTTGTTTTATTGGCTTTCATCTGATACACCTGAGCTGTCCTTCTAACAAGTATGCGGCACCCAGGCCTTTATTACCCTATCTATGTTAATAAGGGAGGAGACAGGTGAGGTGAGGAAAGGAAAATGAAAATGAAAGAGCTCAGATCTGAGCATGTGGTAACTTTGGTTTGAAAGCAATTAGCTGGTTGTCACTCTAATGGAGATTAAAATCTTCATGAGTGTGCACTGCTGAAACAATGGTCTGAAATCCAACAGGCAAGGTTATCACTAAACTAGACACTTGCAATAAAATGATCTGCTATAATCGTTCATTCATTCTGTAAATATTTACCAGGCACCTACTGTGGGCTTCTCAGACAGCAGTCTCCTGGTGTGACTCCCGTGAGACCCCCTGCCCGGGACTGGACACAGCTGTCCTGTACTCTCTTTATCCTAAAATTAGTTGGCTTTTGAACACAGATATTCTTTTGTGTGTCTCTACTCATCCTTAAAGGTATTAAAGCAAAATCTATTGATTCTAGAAAAATTGAGAAAGACACTTAAGCAAAAAGAAAAACAGACAGAAGGT
Organism: Perodicticus potto; assembly: GCA_963574655.1. Taxonomy (NCBI): domain Eukaryota; kingdom Metazoa; phylum Chordata; class Mammalia; order Primates; family Lorisidae; genus Perodicticus; species Perodicticus potto. The sequence continues at coordinate 12,571 of CAUYRH010138052.1, forward strand.
TATCTGTAATTATAGCAGAGGTAGCCTCTGTTAACACTGGGTACAGAGCCTGTCTGATTTCACCTCTGAACAGACACACACACACACATACACGTGCAAACCAGATCCCTCTGAGACTATCATCTTATGATCTGCCCTTCTTGAGGTCTAATTTACACACAGGCAAATTAATTCTCTGCGGTAAACAGTTTTATGAGTGTTAACAAATGCATACAGTTGTCATCGCCCCTGCAATCTGTCGTCTGCTCTTATTTACTTTCTTCTTTATTGCAGCCATATTTCTGTGTCACTAAAGGTAGATCTGTATCAGTTTCTATTTGGTGCATGTTACACCATCAGACGGATGCCAGCTAATTCATTTTACCAGTGGAAGCTTTGGGCATAATGCCCCCAGTATGTCCCTTTGGACAAGAGATGGAGACGTCCTCCTCCTGCCAGTGCACACAAGATTTGCAGCACATGAAATGCAATCGAGTCTAGTCCAAAAAAATGTTCTGGAATGGGGTGCTCTGGTTAACTGGAATCTTCTGGTTAACAGAGTTAGGCTGTCCTGGATTTCTTCCTTAATAAAAATCTTTCAGAGTCCACTTTCTTGCTAAGTTGCATATAAACATATCCAGTTCATAACACCTGTTCTCAACCTGTGGGTTGTGACCCACAGGAAGTGTATTAAAGGGTCGCGGCATTAGGAAGGTTGAGAACCACTGCTTTATACAATTGCTTCATCAATTGCTTGGAATTGTGCTGAGCCATCCATTCTCCTGTTGGTTTGTGACCACCATAGAGAACGTATGGGCTTGGGCAGAATCTCTGCGGACTCTGGATGTGCTTGAGTTTGATTTGTTGAGTGCAATCTCTGATAAGACCTTGCCTTGTTGTCTTTTCACTTTGAGATTGGTCCTTTAAGTTTTTTTTTCCCCTTTAGTTACAACAAGCATTTTACACCTTGTAGAAGGTCAAGTATTTTTCATGAGAGGTGCTGATTTTTTGAAAAAATACAAATTTTCCTTCCATTTTTCTTGTTCTATCTGGACTGGCCCCTTGTCCAAACCATTGTCCACACTGCTACCACAGATATCTTTTCAGAGCACAAGTCTGGCTGTTTCTTTTTTGCTTGAAAATTTCCAGTGGTGTCCATTCCCCTCAGGATGAAGGTGGAAGCCCATGCAGACCTGGCTCTGTCTGGACCTGAACACAGCAGTGGATTCCTCCCTCCTAGCTCTGCTCTCATGCTCTACTGAGGCACTTTGAATTCCTCCGATGTGCCATACTATCTTTCATATTCAGCTCTTTCCTCTGCTCAAAACACATTCTGCACTCCTCTGCTCCCCTTCACGCTTAATTCTGACTTCACCTTCTCTGGAAAACCTTTCCTAACACCCCTCTCTCCCAGCCGTCCCATATGTATCTGTGCACCACTTTATATTTATTTGATCTCTTTACTCATCATTCTCCTGCTCTGTATTGTACTCTTAAACAGCAGGGGTGGTTTCTTGTTAGTGCTTGACACTGGCTGGGCACTCAATAAATACATCTGGATGGCACGTTTCCTTCCGGTCTGGACTTCCCAGCACAACGCACGTGGTACACAGGCAAGCTTCAGGCACGGCTCTCCACAGCTGTGATCTTTGTCACCTGCTACCAGTGTGTGAACATATCTTGCAGGATTAGCCTAAGATTGGGGGACATGTTACTCTTCATCTTTTGACTCTATTTTTCAATAACCAGATATAGGTGAAGTTCTTTGAGTATCAGATAGGTCTCCAATTTGACAGGCCTTAAACCCTAATATTATTTTGAGTCAGGGACAGGATGGACATTCGATGGGTCAAATGTGTCCCAAGGAATAGAACAAAACTGTCTTTGACCCTGTTCTTGTTTGTTTCCAACTGACACCCTGCCTGACCCTATTTTCATATCCCCTGCTCTGCAGAATCAGAAGGCAGAATTCTGTTATGTGCAGAGAATGACGTGCCAACTACCTAATTATTGACAGAAACAAGGAGTGCACGTTAACTCTTCCAAAACCCACGATACCATTTTGGCGGGGGCAGACTCTGATGTTTAACTAACTTCTAACTGATCATTTTCGTTGATCAAGTCATGCAACTGATGTCCAGGAAGGTTAGATACTCTGAGATGCATGACTCCGATTTTTTTGTGGCAATTAAAACCAATGAAGTGGGCATTTAATACTCACTTTTAAATTAGCCCAGCATTTGTGAGACTCTACTGTTTATTCTTCTGTTAGGCAGTAGCACCATTTTTTTTCTTTTTCTTTTCGAGAAGATTCTTAGCCGTGGGGGCACTCACTGAACCCGGAGCTGGGAGGGAAGGAGGGCAGTGGTCCTTCCTATTCAGGCTTCTGAGGGGCTGACCAGCCCTCCTTGTTACCCAGCTGACCACTGAGACCTAGGCCACCAGGGACCACAGCCCCCTCCCCAGAGTGCTTCTGAGGTGTGTAGCCTCGTCAGTGCCAAACCACACACTCACCAGAGGTTGGGGCGGGACACCCGCAGCCAGTGAGGGCTGCCTGAGAGCAAACGGCCCATCCCTTCCCACAGAAGACCAGCTTTCAAAATTGTAGAAGTGGCAGAATTACTCCCTTCTTTCTTTCTTTCTTCTTTTTAATAAGAAGTGTCATGAGCAAGTCCAGTACACAACAGATGAAAGTGGAGCTTCTCTGGTTGAAACCAGGATAATGGGATGGGGTGGAGACGGGAGGGAGCGAGCTCACCCTCCAGCCCCCCACATGGAGTGAAGGGCAAGAGGAGCAGCTGCTTTACAGAACCGCACTCCGGAATCCTCCATGAGAGACAGCTGGTACTATAGGATTCTGCTAAGGACACAGCCCTCGTCTCTTACAGTGTCCTTTCTAGAAAGATCCCTTGGAATTTCTCATGTATCTTACTTCCAAGAATTCTTGTGATTTCCTTCCTTCCTTCCTTCCTTCCTTCCTTCCTTCCTTCCTTCCTTCCTTCCTTCCTTCCTTCCTTCCTTCTTACCTCCCTTCTTCCCTCCCTCTCTTCTTTCCTTTTGGGTGCTCTTGACCTACTTTACATTTTTTTTTTACTTTAAAGAGCCTATGACTTATTTCCCCTTAGCATCAGCTGCTAGGAAGCACAGAGCTGGTGTTGCGGTCCCCCTCTGGCCGTGTCCCAGGACTGTCCTACACACGTTTTATCAACTGTAGAAATTGTCAGGAATCTAAGAATAATTTTTACCTTATTTTCCTTCTGTCTTGATTTTTACTTCATTTTTATTAAATTTATTTTACACATGTTTGCACATTACCTCTCAAATCCTTTCTGGAAGAAAACAGGATAAAAATAAACATATGACTGTGTTATTATGGTGAAAAACAATCAGCCTTCTCCGGCACTGTGGCTGCGCTCACCTCGCTGGGGTGGAATCCATCCACGGGTTCGATGAGCTGCCAGGGCTGCCCGCCTCTCTCCTGCCACTCCTGTATGACTGCGGGACACACAATCAGAAGGTTACAGACAACAAATGGTTGATGACTGAGGACAAGGATGTGAGAGGTCATCGAGCTGCCCACTGCCCTCCCAGGCCCATGTTGACCTTGGCCCAGCCATGGCTCCCTTTGAGTTGTTCTGAATAGAAATGACCTTCCATTGTGTGTATGTGTGTGTGTTTCCTAACTCAGGAAGGGAATATGTGAGAGTGCTGGATGAATGTGCTTTGTGTACCAGGGAGGCCACTGGGAAAAAGTGAGCTCTAAAATACATCTCACTTTTCAGTAGAGAGATAGGACAGCACTGCAGGAGGGGAAAATCGATCATTTTGTTACCATCCCCTTTCATGGTTTGCCATTTGTAGACACTGCCTGCACGTGTCAAGCACCCACCTTTAAAAATCATGCTGTACCTTGGGAATATAATTACCTAAAATGATCTCAGCATCACATATAGAGAGAGCATGGCTGCAGAGAAAATATTATGAGCCCAGGAGTGACGAGAAGCTATGAAACTGTCCTTCCACAGGGGTGAGAGACCAAGAATGTCAGCTGCTCCAAGGAAACAGCACAACGAACCCTAGGTTGTTCCGTCGCACAGTCGGTAAGAACTCTTCAGGGAAGTTTCCAGTCCCCAGAGAGCCTCCCTGGAAACATCTGAGATGGCTGCTCGTGCGTAGCTCCAGCGAGGGGACTGGCATGACTCACGTTCTTCCAGTTCTTTTCTCATCATCATTTAGAAAACTCAAGGACAGAGGTTTGTGCCCTTTCTTCGAGGACAGAGGTTTGTGCCCTTTCTCTCCCCTTCTCATCCCAAAGAAAGGATGGAGATTCCATCAGGGGCTTTGATTAGACAAAAGGTACTGGACTTCCCAGGGCTCAGTCAATACTGTGCTGCTATTCCAGTTAGTTCCAACATCCCCATGTGCCATTGCTACTTATGCCCCAACCCCTGTCCCCGAGGGCTGCAAACAATGCTGCCTTTCTCGAAGCTCAGGAGAAGATTCATGCTGGGGGTTTGGACACTGAACCACCAGTCCCGGTTAGCTCATCCCAATAAGCAGAATGACTGCCCCAAACCTCTCTTTGGTATTGCGCTTCTGGGTTTTATCGGAGGTTATTAGAGACAGCAGCTTTTGGTAAATGGCCTTTGCATAACTTGAAAACTCAAACTGAGGACATTGTCTGCTGTGTATGTGGTGTCCCCCACATGGAATCTCAAGGGAGAAGTTGCTTTGGGCTGGTGAGGGAGGGAATGGTTTGCTGCTGCTTGTCTGATAAGAAGCTGCATGGGTAAAGTCTCCATCTTTCTTTAAGGCTGCATAATATTCCATAGTATACATGTACCACA
>CAUYRH010138058.1:0-12966 GCA_963574655.1 Perodicticus potto
CATCTTAGAAGGGACAGGTGAAACCTACTAAATGCAGAACACAAATGTTTTCACATAATAAATGAGAAAATCCCATGAAGGTTATGTCGAACAGTTGGATGAAAATATTTCAGATTGTATATGAAGCCCGCACACTGTACCACATGATTGCACTAATGTACACAGCTATGATTTAATAAAATAAATAAATAAATAAATAAAAATAAAAAAATAAATAAAATTACAAACATGTAATAAGACTGGCAAGGAATAAAAGAGGTAAGACAAAAATTATGCAGGTGAATAATCAGTCAGAGTATGTCACTAGACCCTTGCAGGCATCAAAACAATAATCAGAGAATACTAGGAATAATTCTTCATGTATAAACTTGACAGTTCAGAAGCACAAACTGCCAGAACTCACCCTGTCCCTGTTTGTAATTACCGTGATTGTCTAGATGGAATATCTCAAGGAATTTATAAAAATATTCCTAGATTAAGTAGAGTTTAAGAATGTCACATAATAAAATAAAATTACAATAGTCAATTGTGTTCTATATACTTGCAATGAACACGTAGACAAGGAAGTTTAAAATATTAAAGTATTTGTAATCTTTCAGAAAAGAATATGTGAATATGAGGAGGATAAGTATGAGGAAAACTACAAAATGCTGATGAAAGAAATCACGGAGCATGTAAATAAATGGGGAGCCATACCATGTTCATGGATGATAAGACCCAACATAATTTAAATTCAATTCTCTTCAAATTAATATACAGCTTTTTTTTTTGTACGAAAGGTCTTTATTGGTGGGGGATGCTGCAGAGTAGCGTTAAGGAGGAGGGGAGAGAGAGAGACAGAGGGAAAGAGGGGGAGAAGGGAGGAGAGGGGTAGATAGATATGGGGGAGAGAGGGGCAGAGAGAGAAAAGAGCTTAATATACAGCTTTAAAGCAATGTCTATCAACTCCCCAGCAAGATTTAAATAAGGATAGACAGTATTATTCCGAAATTTATTTTGAAAGGCAGAGGAACTAGAAAGCTAAAACAAGTTTGAAAAAGAAGAATAAAGTAGGAGTAATCAGTCAACTTGATTTAAAGGGTTATGGTATAACTATAGTAATCAAGAATATTTGGTATTGATTGAAGAGATAGTTGCATAGTTCAATGAAACTGTGTAGAGAATCTAGAAATAGATCAACAGAGTGTGCCCAACTAATTTTTAACAAATTGCAAAAGCTAAAAAAAAAAAAACAAAACACGAAACAAACCTTAGGTCTCTCCTTGTACAAAAATCAACGCAATGTGGATCATGGACTGAAATGTAAAACATAAAAGTATTAAACTTTTAGAACAAATAGAATACATAATAAAAGCTTTTGGAGCTCAGAGTAGAAAGAGCACAATTCATAAATGGAAAAACTGATAAATTTGGCTTCATCAAAACTCAAAACTTTGGCTTTGCAAAGACTAAGATGATGAAAAAACAAACCATAGACTGGGAGAAAATATTTGCAAACAACACATCTGACAAAGGCCTAATATCTAGGCTACATAAGGAATTCTTGAATATCAATAGTAAAAAGAGAAAAAAAACCAATTAAAAAATGGGCAAAACCCATGAAAAGAGGATATGGAAATGGGAAATAAGCATAGGCAAATGTTCAGCATCATGAACCTTCAGGCAAATATCAGTTAAGACCATGAAGAGTTATTACTACGTACCTTCCAGATAGGAAAAGTGAAGAAAAAAGTTCTAACATCATATGATAGTGAGAATTCAGGAAGCTATATTCCATTATTGCTGTAGAATGTAAAATTGTACAGCCACTTTGGAAGACAGTCGAACACTTTATTATAAACTAAGCACAATTACCACATGAACCAGCATTTACACTCTTGGGCATTTATTGTAAAGAGTAATAACAACTTACATTCACAAAACACCTGTGTATAAATGTTTATGTAACCTTTATTACTAATATCTAAAAATTGAAAAAAAAATCAAATATCCTTCATTTGGAGAATGATTAAACAAACTATGGTATATCTACAGCATGGAATACTGCTCAGCAGTGTAAATGAAAGAGTTTATTCAAACACACAACTAAGGTGGCGCCTGTGGCTCATCAAGTAGGGCACCGGCCCCATATATTGAGGGTGGTGGGCTCAAATCCGGCCTCAGCTGAACTGCAAAACAGAAAAATAGCTGGGCATTGTGGCGGGTGCCTGTAGTCCCAGTTACTCAGGAGGCTGAGGCAAGAGGATCACCTAAGCCCAGGAGTTGGAGGTTGCTGTGAGCTGTGTGACGCCACGGCACTCTAGCGAGGGCGATAGAGTGAAACTCTGTCTCTACAAAAAAAAAAAAACAAAAAAATACAACTAGAATGAATTGCTAGAGAATAGACTAAGGGAAAAAAATGTCAATACCAAAAATTCACAAGAGGGTCTTTTGTGGGATGCAAATGTTCTGTACCTTGACTGTATCAATCCCAGTATTGTGGCTGCTTTATTTTACCACTGTTTTCCAATATACTACATTTGAGAGAGATGGGGTAATGCGTATTTGAGATCTCTGGATTATTTCTCATAACTGCATATGAATCTATAAATACTCCAAAATTTAAAAATAATTTTTAAAAAGAATTAATTGTCAGATTGGATATCAAATTAAGGCTCAATTACATGCTACTAACATAAAACCCATTTTAAAATTAACAACACATTGGTTAAGTGTTTAAAAAATGCATAGATTTTTAATAAAAAGAAAGCTGGAGTGGCTATTTGATACATTTATAGCAGGTAATATTACTGGTGATGTACAGGGTCATTTCATTTTGATAATGGTGTTATTTCATCAAGGAAACAGGAATAATAATTTTTTTGCATTAAATAATAGAGCTTCATAATCCATGAAGCAAAACCACATAGAACTAAAAGAAGAAATAGACACATTATAGTCAGAGATTTCAATAGCATTTAGTCAATAATAAAAGAATATAAGGAAAATAAAAATAAAAGAAAATCGGTAAGAATATAGAATTGTGGAACATCATCCAAAAATCAGTGTAATTTACACTTATAGAAAACTTGGTCGAACTGTAGCAGAATACAAATTCTTTTTAAGTGCACATGGAACCTTATAAATATGGTCAATTTGTTTTCTACAAAGTTGAGTCAGTTACTCAGTAGGGAAACTATGAACTTTGAAACAAATATATGAGAACAACACACACGTACACAATAGTTTTTTCTTTCACATAATATACAAAAAGTAACCCCAAATTGATCTGAGTTAGAAATGTCAGACATACTATTATAAAACGTCAAGAAAAAAAGATGGAAGAAATCTTTGTGACATTGGGTTAAGCTTTCTTAAAAACAATACCAAAACATAAACTGTAAGGGAAAAAAATGATTAAGAAAACTTTGTCAAAATTAAGAATTTCTGCTCTTTGCAAGAAGGAAAAGAATGAAAAGAAAAAAATTGTAGACTGGCAGGAAGTATTTATAAATTATATATATGATTATATATATATATTATAAAATATATAAATATAAAATAATATATATATTATAAAAATAAAACAAAAAAAGGGTTTTTTTTTTGCAAAATCTTGAACTTCACTCAAGAAGAAATATGGATGGTAAATAAACACATGAAAACAGGTATGTTCAATGTCACTAATCTTTAGTGCAAGGCAAACCAGAACCAGAGGGTACAACATTATAAGACTGTCCACACTTAGTGTACAACATTATAAGACTGTCCACACTTAGTGTTGACAAGGATGTGGAGCAACTGGAACTCATGAATACTGAAGTGTAAATGGTGCCGCCACTTTAGAAAATAGATTGGTCATTTTATTTAAATGCTAAATACAGCACATGGCCCTATCATATGACCCAGCAATTCACTTCTCAGTTTTACTTAAGAAAAAGAAAAACCTATGTTCATACAAAGACTTACACACAAATTTTCACAGCAGCTTCACTTGTAGCAGCTCCAAAGTATCGGGAAACAATCCAATGGCCATCAACAGGAGACTGGATGAACAAAGTATAATATATCCATATAATGGAATGAACTCAGCAATAAAAGTCTAGAAAGGGCAGACTGATTCCTAGAGACAGGGGCAACTCAGTGCGGTTTGGGGTACAGGTGGGGGATGCAAATTAGGAAAGAGGAGCACAGGGGTAGCTCAATTGTTGCTGCCCTGCAAAGTTTTTTTGACTACCTATCCTGATTTTGATGTTCCTACCCATTATCGCATTTAGCATCCAAATAGCCTTCCCTGATGAACCACGTATAATTCCTTATTAACAATATCCTACAATTTTCACATACGAAATGCTTGTATTAGATTGTTTTAAATGGGAAAAACAATACTGCATTCCCATCCGATTAAAATGCTAACTAGTTTCTCATACATCACTATCACACTCTTATACTGCAATTTTAAACAATGATGAATATTTTCATTTCATGGGAACCACATGAAACATTTATTATCTAATATTCAGCACATTTAATATACGACTCCCCCAGCCAGCAGCCCAGGAGCCAGGAGTATATTGTCAAGAAGAGCCCAAATAGCCCTCGCTTGCCAGCCTTCTCTATTTTGTCTCCTGTATGCTCAGGTTTCCAATTTAGATAGTGAGTGTGGGGCAGGTTGTCATGGCAACTGCTTGCCTTAATGAGACTGGAGAAGATGTGCTCAGCTCCTCCTCAGAAACATGAACTTCGGCTCGGTTCCTGTGGCTCAATGGGCTAGGGCGCCAGCCACGTACACCTGAGCTGGTGGGTTCGGATCCAGCTAGGGCCTGCCAAAAGACAATGACGGCTGCAACCAAAAAAATGGCCGGGCATTGTGGCGGGTGCCTGTAGTCCCAGCTACTTGGGAGGCAGAGGCGAGAGACTCACTTGAGCCTGGGAATTAGAGGTTGCTGTGAGCTGTGATGCCACAGCACTCTACCCAGGGTGACAGCTTGAGGCTCTGTCTCAAAAAAAAAAAAAAAACAAAAAAAAAACATGAACTTCTGTACCAAAGGGGTTACCGTGTGCCGTGGTGGCCTGGGCAGTCAGGACAGCATGAGCATGCTGTGGCACACAGATGCAGGCTGAACTGGTGAGACTCAGAATTGGAAATCATTATATTCCTCTTATTTCCAGCAGCCAAAGCGATCATCGAAAATTTTAGCCCCATGAAAAGAGAGCAAATAGAAATTTAGCCATTTACAATCTAGGTTTCCTTTTTCTCCAACTAGGACTTATTTCTTTTTTCTACTTTTTACTACTCACTCTTCTCTGGAAATGACAGGAAAGAAAGGAGACTGGAAACCGGAACTGGCATTGTCTTCCTCTGCAAGCAGGTGCGCCTGCTTCCGCCCTGCCAAAAATCTCCCCGCGTCTCAGGCCTGAGGGTCCTCAGCAAGGCGGCTGTGAAGAATGAGCATCTGGAGGCTGAGTGCACCTTCGTGCCCTGGCCCCCCTGCATCCCATGGCTCACTGGGGACATTCCCTTGGGATTTACTACTGTTTCCTATTCGCCATCTCACTGACCTATTAGTTCTATGTAGAAACAAGCTTCTTCCTTTCTCGTTTATTCCATTTTCCAGTCAGCCTTTCAGTAAATATTCCTGGCATGCCAGTCGTGTGTTGGGCATTTTGTTTAATTTGAGGAATGTGCATCTTCTGAGGGAGCCCTGTAAATAAAGAGCTGGCAACACCATCGAAATCCACTGACCACGCGTGCTTTTGTCCATTTTTGGCCCCTTCATTCTATTGCAGTGAAATGCCAATATTTAACTGAAGCTTCATTATGAGACCCAAAATAATGCAGTGTAAATAATCAAAAATTGTTCTTTTTTACTAAGGTGGTTTGGGCTCTTCTGGAACTTGGCACTTTCATATTGTGAACTAAAACAAAACATGAAGGCTCTCCCCAAACTGCTGACCTACTGGACCTCCTCTTGGCCAAGGAGATCCCTAAAACGGAGTTGCCAGCCATAAGAAAGGAGGTCAGACATGCGTCACCATATCACCTCTGTTTGTTAGAGATGTCCTCTTTGAGGCACTAACAGGCCTAAGTCTATGCAAGACCTATCTGCAGGTGCTCAATAAACGCAACAAACCATTTGAATCTGTCCTGTTCTTTGTGATTAACACATTTTTTATTTTAGTATTCCTTTTCCCTGACTTCTGGTCTTTTAGATAGATCCTAACTCTTTCAGTCAATTGTCAGCCAAAATATCTCTAAACCCACCTATAACCTGTAAATCCCATCCCCTTGCAGATGTCCGACCTTTTGGGGCCAAACCAATGTATGTTTTCCAGGTGTTGATTTATGACCTTACCTGTAATCCCTGTCTTCCTAAAATGTATAAAACCAAACTGTAATTCCCTATCGTAGGTCCACTGGTTTGTGGCTTCTTGGGTGTAACTCTGGGGCATAGTCCTCAAATTTGCCTCAGAATAAAACTCTTCAAGTTATTTCACAGAATATGGCTTATTTTCTGTCTACGAGGTAATGTGAATTACTGTATCAATTTATACTATTATAATGCTGACATTTTTATGTTGAATAAATAAATCTGTTTGGGGACAAAGCATATCTTAATTAATTCAGTCTTTCAATTAATTTAATCTTTAACTTTTCTTGATAAACTTCTATAATTTTTGCTGTTGAAATCTGTACTATTTTGTTCAACTTTTCTTTGTATGTTATACTTTCATGCTTTTGTATATAGAATCTTTAAAATGTTTTTAATTAGTGTTATTTTGCTGAAAGTAATTGAGTTTTGTGTATTATCCTAGAATCCTGCAATCTTGATAAATTCACATGGTATTTCTATTAGTCTTTATAATAGAGTCTAAAGAATTTCTATATATGAAAATTAAGTTATATAAAATTTTTAATTTATTTTATATACAGTTTTGGTCTTTGCCTTGTGAAACCAGGTAAGACCTCTGTCTATTACATTCTTAAATAAAAGAGTGGTATCGACAGTATAAATTCTCTTTTTTCTGCATGAGAAACGTCCTTTATTAACTTTATTTATTTATTTATTTATTTTTTGCAGTTTTTGGCCAGGTCTGGGTTTGAACCCACCACCTCCGGCATATGGGACTGGTGCCCTACTCCTTTGAGCCACAGGCACTGCCCTATTAACTTTATTTTTAAAGAACAATTGTATGTTTTTCTGGTTTACAAGATTTCTGTGAAGAAGCAAATGTTTATTTTCATTGTTGGTCGCCTGTATGTAATGTCTTTTTTTTTTTTTTTCTGGTTTCTTATTTTTTTTTTTTTTCCTTATTCTGGGGTTCCAAAATATAACTATTTGAGGACCATTGGTCCTGACTGCAACTCAGGAAGATGTGTATATTACATTTTGGAAGATGTGTATATTACATTTTTTAGGCTTTTTTTTTTATGTGTTCTTATGCAGTCACTGACCCACTATTTATCCTATCCAGCTATCTTTTTAATTTCAAATGTAGTATTTTTTTCTATCTAGAAGTTCCATTGATTTTTTTATATCTTCAATTTCTCTTATTATGTTTATTCTTTAATTTCATGAGCATATTTATAATAGGTGTATTATAGTCCTTGCCTACTAATCTCATTAATTCGAGCACCTTGGGTTTTATTCCCATATCCACCAACAAATACTTTTTCCTGATTAAGGCTCACAGTTCCCTGCTTCAATACAAGGGAAGTCATCTTATAAGTTTTAGTTGGAGGTTGGAAAATGTGTATGTTATGTTCTTGAGTGACTGAATTGTGATTCCTTTTTAAAAAAGTGTGCTGAATTTTGCTTTGATGGGCATTGAATTACCTGAAGATGACAAGCTTTGTTAGACAGGATCTGGCTTAGCCTTAATAGTGAAGCATGACTTCTCTGGACTTTTAACCAATGCCTGTGCTTGGAATGCATGGTGGGTAGAGATGCTAGTGAAGAGTCTGTTTATATTATTTAACTGTTTCTCTTCTCAAAAAGGTTGTGAATTTCCTCAGGGTTGCTGAATGGGTACTTTTATGCTCTTTATATTTCAGGCTTCTCTGCTGCATTTGATTGCCAGCCATACTTCCCTCCCGCTTTGGCTTCCTCAAATTCAAATTCTGCTTCTTCATGTCCTTTCTGTCTGGCTGGCTGCATTCCACTTCCACTAATTTTAAATATGCATTTTCTTTAATGATGTGCTGGTGGACTATTTGTGAACTTCAGTCTATTGTCCATAACAGTGTTTTTCAACCTTTTAAAAAATCTCATAACACACTTGAACCTATAGTTGAACTTACATGGAACACTTAAATTATGTTGATAAAAATCAAAACAGTGAAAAAAGAATACACTTACTGTGCTTTGAACTTCTTTCAAAAATAATGTAATTAATGATCTTTAAAAATTTTTGTGGCACATCTAAGATCCTCTTATGGCACATTGGTTGAAAATTGTTGGTTTAGGCCTGTGGCTCAAAGGAGTAGGGCACTGGCCCCATATGCCAGAGGTGGTGGGTTCAAACCCAGGCCTGGCCAAAAACTGCAAAAAAAAAAAAAAAAAAAAAGAGAGAGAAAAGAAAGAAAATTGCTGGTTTATAGTAATTCTTACATTAATATCTCAACTTTACACCTTTAGTTCTTTACTCATCATACTCAACTAGCTACGGGACATCATCACTTAGAGCTATCACAAAAACCTAAGATTTGTAAGCTGAAAATAAAATCCTAAGCCCACCTACCAACCAAACAGGCCCTCCTTTGCCTAAGGAGACCAGAAAAATGTTACAAATGAGCTGGAATTGATGAAAGGGAAGACAGACATGCCTAGTCATGCCACCCGCCTTTTGGAATTTAAGCATAAGAACTAACCACACTTAACATTAAAATATAGATCATAAAACTGACAAAACAGAGTCTTTGAGACAACAAGATGCTAAGCTATAAATAGGACCTATGGCCATGCAGGGCAAAGGATAAGTCACACCTACAGACCATCAATTTGCTTAACAGATCACTTTGAGGAGGTATAATGTGGTTTGCCCTGATGATTTGCAGACTCCTTTTTAGTGACTCTAACCTTTTAGACAAAGTTTAACTCTGCCAACAATTGTCAGTTAAAGACTCTCAAAATCCACCTATGACTTGTAAGCCTCTACTTCAAGATATCCTCCCTTTCAGGCAAAACAAGGTGTATCTTCCATGTATTGATTTATGATGTTTCCTGTAATCCCTGTCTCCAAACTAACCTGACCTCCTCCTCCAGCGCACTTTCTCAGAAAGTCTTGTGATTGTGTATGCCTGGGCCATAGTGACTCACATTGGCTCAGAAAAAGTCTTTTAAAATTATTTCTCAGAGTTTTTTTTTTTTCCATTAACAAATTCAACAGGTCCCATGCTGTGTTTAGCTTTTCCATAAAATGTTTATCTTTGGTTATCTATCTGATGGTTGGCTCACCATCTCCATACGGGCACAATTATGATTCCCCAGCTTCACCATAGGTCCAATCTATTTTATCTTCCAAAGATTTTGATGATTCTCTTTGCTCAAATGTTTTAGTTCTGCCAAAAGTTTTCTGCTTGACCAAAATTTGGTCAGGTTTCTGAACTTTCTCCTAGGCTCATTTGTGTACTTCCTTGTGAAAAACAGTTTTAGGAAAACCCCTGCTTTGTCAGTTTAGCAGGAACCCTCCACCCTGAATATATTATCACTCTAGATATCCAATGAGATTGCTCTTCCTCCACCCTCCCTCATATTATGTCTAATAACACTGGCCTATCTTCAGCAAAAATCCTGTTATATTTGTTTGGCCAGAATCCCCTTTATTCATAATGTTTCCTCTTACCAATTTCCATCTTCCAGCCACCAGCCTGCTCCTTGGCTGAAATTCCTAACTGCCTAAGCTACATTTGGAGTTGAGCCCAGCCTCCCTTCCTCATTGCAAAAACACATCTCTATTATCACTGTGCCTATTACAATGGTACTAAATAAAGTCTTCAACAAGTATTACTAAACAGTTTTTCCATCAACAATGCTCCTCATTTTTATTACATGTTAGTAGAACAATCTCCTTAGTGTCTAAGCTAAATCACTATCAGTTTATTCTTTGAAGTAATATTTGTGTCACTTCATAAAATTCAAATTTTATTATGTCACACTCCTGATGAAAATTTTCAAAACCTATGTATTATTTGAGATGAAGTCCAGGCTTTGAATTAGGACCACATACTCTTTGATATTATTGCCAAAGGAAAAGAAGCCATACTCTGTAAAATAATTTAAAGAGCGTTATTTCTGAACCAGGTTTGAGGACTGAGATCATGCCCAAGAAGCTTTGAGCAACTGTATTGCTATGGTTGGGTTACAGTTCAGTTTTAATACATTTCATAGAGACAGGAATTAAAAGTAAAGTCCTAAATCAATTAAAAGAAGAGATGGGGTCCTTATGGGTTACAGGTGGGTTTAAAGGCTCTTTCATTTGTAATTGGTTAAAGAAATGAAGCATTGTCTGAAGGCTTGGAATATTTTAAGTTAAGAAAAGGCAGTCTGGGGGGCAGAGCAAGATGGCCGACTGGAAGCAGCTTCTGAAAGAGGCTCCTGTCCAAAAGAAAAAATAACCTCCAGAAACTGTGCAATTAAGCTGAAGACTGGGAGCCCAGATGAGAGAGAGAAGTGATAACTGCTGAGGCAAGCTGGAACTCCAAGAAAGCAAGCTTCAGGTATAAAATTCATCTGAAAGGAAAAGTGTTTGTCCCCTTCCCCAAGAAAGCTGTGGGTTTTTTGCTTTTCTGTTTCCTTTCTTTTTTCTCTTCATTTGTTCCTGTGGGTTTTCTACAGATAGGCAGTGAACTGTGAACTTCATCTCACCCCATGGAAGAGTGCTGTGGGAAGCGGGGTCTGCTTTCCCCAGAGCAACCCTGATGTGACTCTGAACACTTGCTTGCTAGGCAGAAAAACTGAACTAAAGTTTTCCACACCATTCTGAACCCACTTGGCTGAGGAACGAGAAGCCTAACCCCCACTGAGACTGATGGAGGAGGTTCTTGAGCAGTACTCCCGCCAACCCCCTGCCTGCTGGAACAAGCGCCCCACTGGCATAAGACTACGGGTGGGGGGAGCTGGGGGGAGCCTCCTCTCCAGCCAGGGAATCCGCCGGTGACTGCCAGGCCTCTGCAAGCCTGTCCCCAGCCAGGAACTCCCCCGACCATGGGGTGCTTGCCAGGCCTCCGCAGGCCCACCCTCGGTCAGAGACTCCCTTGGCAAAAAGATGGCTCAAGAAATCAACCGAGAATTGAACAAATTCAAAGACAAAATGACCAAAGATTTTGACACATTGAGACAAGATGTTGCAGCCCTCAAAGATCTGAGAAATACAGTAGAATCCCTCAGTAACAGAATAGAACAAGCAGAAGAAAGGACTTCTGACATGGAAGACAAAGCTTTCGAATGCTCCCAAACCTCCAAATAGGAAGGGAAATGGAAGGCAAAAACAGATCACTCTCTCAGTGAGCTCTGGGATAATTTGAAGAAAACCAATATTCGCCTCATAGGGATCCCTGAAAGCTTTGAGGCGGTTTCACAAGACATAGAGTCTCTTCTTCATGAGATTATGAAAGAGAACCTTCCAGACATGCCAAGAGATTCTGAAATTCAGATAGCAGACAGTTTCAGAACTCCAGCACACCTCAACCCAAAAAAGACATCCCCCAGATACATCATAATCAATTTCACTGAAGTTAATAAAGGAGAAAATTCTGAAAGCTGCCAGATGTAAGAAAACCATTACCTACAAAGGGAAGAACATTAGAATAACTGCAGATCTCTCTGCTGAAACCTTTCAAGCTAGAAGAGCGTGGTCATCTACTTTTAATCTCCTAAAACAAAATAACTTTCAACCCAGGATCCTGTATCCAGCTAAACTGAGTTTCATTTATGATGGAGAAATTAAATAGTTTAATGACATCCACATGTTGATTAAATTTGCCATAACTAAACCAACTCTCCAGGATATTCTCGAACCTATCTTCCACAATGACCAGCGTAATCCTACACCACAAAAGTAAACCCACTCAGAAACTATTGATCAAATTCCAACTTCCACAGTTGCAAAAGGATTCAAAATACCCACCAGACTTTCAAAAGGCTTATCAATATTCTCAATTAATGTGAATGGCTTATATTTTCCTCTAAAGAGGCACAGCTTGGCTGACTGGATACAAAAACTCAGGTCAGATATCTGTTGCATACAAGAATCTCATCTTCCCTTAAAAGATAAATATAGACTCAAGATGAAGGGATGGCCATCTATACTCCAGGCAAATGGAAAGCAGAAAAAAGAAGGAGTTGTAAATCTATTTGCAGATTCAATAGGCTTTAAATCAACCAAAATATGGAAGGATAAGCATGGATACTTTATATTTGTTAAAGGTACTACTCAATATGATGATATTTCAATTATTAATATTTGTGCACCCAACCAGAATGTGCCTCAATTTATTAGAGAAATTTTAACAGACATGAGCAACTAGATTACCTCCAGCTTCATAGTGGAGATTTTAACACCCCTTTAGTAGTGCTGCATAGATCCTGCAATAAGAAGCTAAGAAAAGAAATTTTAGATTTAAACGTAACCATTCAACATCTGGATTTAACAGACATCTACAAAACATTTCATCCCAACAAAACTGAATACACATTCTTCTCAACAGCCCACGGAACACACTCCCAAATTGATCACATCTTCGGTCACAATTCTAACCCCATCAAATTTAAGAAAATAGCAATTATTCTTTGCATCTTCTTAGATCATCATGGAATAAAAGTTGAACTCAATAAGAACAGGAATCTGCACACTCACACAAAAACATGGAAATTAAATAACCTTATGCTGAATGATATAGGGGTCAAAGATGAGATGAAGAAAGAAATTACCAAATTTTTGGAACAAAATGACAATGAAGACACGAATTAGCAGAAACTCTGGAAT
>CAUYRH010138060.1:0-26431 GCA_963574655.1 Perodicticus potto
GTCTCTCCATTTATTTAGGTCTTCCTTTTTCTTTTTTGAGACAGAGCCTCAAGCTGTCACCTTGGATAGAGTGCCGTAGCGTCACAGCTCACAGCAACCTCCAATTCCTGGGCTTAAGCGAGTCTCCTGCCTCAGCCTCCCAAGTAGCTGGGACTACAGGCGCCCACCACAACGCCTGGCCATTTTTTGGTTGCAGCTGTCATTGTTGTTTGGCGGGCCTGGGCTGGATTCGAACCCGCCAGCTCAGGTGTACGTGGCTGGCACCTTAGCCCGTTGAGCCACAGGCGCCGAGCCTATTTAGGTCTTCTTTAATTTCTCTTAGCAAATTGTCATTTTCAATATACAAGTCTTCCTAATTGATTTTCTCCCTAAGTATATTGGTTTTCAAAATGCTATTGTGAATGAAATTATTTTCTCAACTTCACTTTCAGATTGTTTGTTGCTAGAAGATAGGAATAAAATTGAATTTTGTATGTTGATTCCTTTATCTAATAATCTTGCTAAATTTAGTTATTAGATAGTTCCAGTAGATGTTTTTGGATGTTTCAGGATTCTGTATATGTAAGATTACATTGTCTGCAAATAATGACAGATTGATAGTTTCATTTTCAAACTAGACGTTTTTATTTGTTTTTCTGGTCTATTGCACTGTCTAGATCAGAACCTTCAGAGTATTCTTGAATAGCAGAGATGCTGTGTTCCTGGTCTTAGAGGAAAAGCATTCAGTCTTTCAACACTAAGTATGTGTTAGCTGTGGGGTTTTGTAGATGGTCTTTATTAGATTGAAAAGTTCCCTTCTAATTCTAGTTTGTTGAGAGTTCTTCCATGAATGGGCATTGCATTTTGGCAAATGATTTTTCTACATTTATTAAGGTAATCATGCAGTTTTTGTCATTTAATCTATTAGTATATATCATACTAGTTCATTTTCAGATGCTAAACCAGCCTTGCATTCCTGGGGTAAACCCAACCTATAGGATCCTTTTTCATTTGTTGCTGGCTTTGGATTACTAATATTTTGTTAAGGATTTGTGCATCCATATTTATGAGGCATATATGTCTGTTATATTCTGTAATGTTTTTGTCTAATTTTGGTATCAGAGAATATACTCATCTCATAGAATAAGTGGAGAATTTTTTTCCTTCCCATTTTCCTGTGTTTGTGAAGATTTAATATTATGTGGTATTATTTAAATAATTTACTAGTAAAGCCATCTGATACTGGGCTTTTATTTTAGGGAAGAATTTAAATTAATCACTTTTCAATGATATGATCTTATGCTTAGAAGACTCCAGGGTCTCCACCACAAGGATCCTGGAAGTGATCAAGGGATATAGTACTGTCCCGAGATACAAAATCAATGTCCACAAATCATATAAATTTATTTCATATATCTATGGAATAGACTAGGGAACCTAGAGATGAAACCAGCTGCATATTGCCATCTGAACTTTGATAAACCAAACAAAATCATACACTGAGGAAAAGAATTTCTGTGTTATAAGTGGTGTTGGGAGAACTTGTTAGCCACATGTAGAAGACTGAAACTAGACCCGCACCTCTCACCACTTACAAAAATTGACTCTTGCTGGATAAAAGATTTAAATTTAAGACATGAATCGGTAAAAATCCTAGAAGAAAGTATGGGAAAAACTCTTGGCAATATTGGCCTGGTGAAAGATTTTATGAGGAAGATCCCACTGGCAATTGGAGCAACACCAGAAATAAATAAGTGGGACATGATCAAGCTAAAAAGCTTCTGCACAGCTGAGGGCATAACAACTAAAACAGACAACCTTCAGAATGGGAGAAGATATTTGGATGCTATGAATCTGACAAAGGGCTGATAATTAGAATCTACAGAGAACTCAAACTAATTAACAAGAAAAGAGCAAACAATTTCATTTATAAGTGGGCAATTTTTTGTCTCTTGTCTTTTGTTTATGTCTCTTGCTCACTTATAAATGAAATTTGCTCCTTTCTTGTCTTAATTCGGACATTACTTCTGAAGAAGGCAAACAAATGGCCAACAAACACATGAAAAAAAAAATGTTCATCCTCCCTAATCATCAGAGAAATGTAAATGAAAACCACCTTGAGATATCACCTAAACCCAGTGAGAATTGCCCACATCACAAAGTCCCAAAGTTGCAGATGCTGGCACACTTGTGGAAAGAAGGGAACACTTTTACACTGCTGGTGGTATTGCAAACTAATACAGCTTCTTTGGAAAGAAGTATTGAGAATTCTTAAAGAGCTAAAAGTAAACCTTCCATTTGATTCTGCAGTCTACCCAAAATAGAAAAAGTCATTTTACCATAGGGACATATGTACTAGAATGTTTATCACAGCTCAGTTCATAATTGCCATGATGTGGAATTAACCCAAGTGCCCATCAACACATGCATGTGGTATGTATGTATATATATCGTGGAATATTCAGGCATTAAAAAGATAGAGGCTTTACATCTTTTATATTAACCTGGATGGAGTTGAAGAACATTCTCCTTAGTAAAGTATCATAAGAATGGCAAAGCAAGTATTCAATGTATTTAATACTAATATGAAACCAATAGATAAACAACTACTTTCCCACACCAGAGGAAAACACAATTAAATTCAGGTGGGAGGAGGGGAGAGATGAGAGTGAAGAGAGGGGAGGAGAGAGGGGATTGTTAAGCTCTCACTTAAGGGGCACAAAGTAAGGGTATACAGCATACCCCTGGTTGAAGGGCTCAACTACAATTCAGACATTACCTAATAAACAATGCAACCTAATCATTTGTACCCTCATATTAATCTGAAATAAAAATAAAATAAAATAATCAGTTTTCTTTTAAACTAGTTATAAGTCTATTCAGAGTTTCTATTCTTAATGTATTATCTGTTTTGGCAATTCCTGTCTTTTAAGGAATTTATCCCCTTCATCCTAATTGTCTAATCATTTGGCACAAAGTTGTTCATAATATTCCCATGTGCGTTGCAGAAGAATGTGTGTGGTCTTCTAGGTGGAATGTTCTGTAAATATAATCTGTGGGCAGGTGTGTTATTCAGGTATTCTGTGTCCTTGCTGATTTTCGTTCTTGGTGTTCTATCATTTATTGAGAGTGGAGTATTAAAATCTGCAACTATTATTGTTGAATTGTCGTTTCACCTTTCAATTCTATCAGCTTTTGTTTCATATACTTTGGGGCTTTGTTGTTATAGATATATTCATTTATAATTGTTATGTATCCCTGAAGTATTGACATGTTTGGGGAGTTTTCTTTTGTTTGTTTTTGAGAAAGAGTCTTGCTTTGTTGCCTTTGGTAGTGTGCTGTGGCATCACAGCTCACAAAATCACTTCTTGGGCTGAAGTGATTCTCTTGCCTCAGCTTCCCGAATGGCTGGGATTACAGGTGCCCGCCACAGTGCCCAGCTGTTTTTTGAGACTGGGTTTCATTCTTGCTCAGGCTGGAAGTATTGACATGTTTATCATTATGAAATAAATGTTATTTTTTGTCTTTGGTAATATTTCTTGTCTTAAAGTCTATTTTATCTGACATTAATTTACCTACCCCAGATCTGTTATGGTTACTGTTTACCTGTAAGTCTTTTTCTATCCTTTTACTTTCACCACATCTGTACATTTGAACTAAAGTGCTACTGTACCCAGCTGAAAGTATATCTCTTTTAGCCAGTATATATTTGGATCTTGGCTTTTCAATCTAGTCTGATAATCTTTGCTTTTTATTGGGCTATTTAGTTCATTCACACTTAATGTAATTTTAATTTCACACGGCTGCCGTTTTCTTAGTTGTTTTCTATGTCTCATGTCTTTTTTCTTCTTTTCTCCTTTGCTGCTTCTTTTGTGTTAGGTAAATTCTGTTAGTGTATCATTTAAATTTCTCTGTTAAGTTTTGAACTATATTTCTTTGATGTGTTTTCTTATTGGTTGCTCTAGGACTATAGTATACATCCTGAATTATTACCATCTATTTCAGATTAACGCTGACTTAATTGTAAAATATAGAAACTTTACACCATTAAAACTCCATTTCTTTCTCCTTTCTTTGTGCTGTTATTGTCATATATATTACATCAATATATGTTTAAAATCTAACAGGGTAGTGTTATAATTATTCCTTCACATAATTTTATGTTTTTAAAAGAAGTTGAGGGAAGGAAAGAGAAATTAATACATGTACAGAGTTTTTATATTCATTTACATATTTGCCATTTCTGGTGTTATTCATTTCTTTCTGTGAATTAGAATTGCCATCTGACATTTTTTCCTTTCAGCCTGAAGGGCTTCCTTTGGCACTCTTTTCTAAAGAAGCTCTGCTAGCTCCAAATCCTTTCTGTCTTTCTTTATTTGTGAATATATTTAGTTTGCCTTCATTTTTCTTTTTTTTTTTTTGAGACAGAGTCTCACTATGTTGCCCTTGGTAGAGTGCTGTGGTGTCACAGCTCACAGCACCCTCCAAATCTTGGGCTTAAGTGATTCTCTTGCCTCAGCCTCCCAAGTAGATGGGACTACAGGCGCCCTCTACAATGCTCGGCTATCTTTTAGTTGCAGTTGTCATTGTTGTTTAGCTGGCCCGAGCTGGGTTTGAACTCGCCAGCCTCAGTGTATGTGGCTGGCACCATAACTGCTGTGCTACGGCACCGAGCCTAGTTTGCCTTCATTTTTAAAGGAATTCTTGGCTAACAATTTTTCATTTCACCACTTTGAATATGCCATTCCATTGCCTTCTTACCTGTATAGTTTCTGATGACAAATCAGCCATTAATCATATTCTCACATGTGAATTATGTTTTTTCTTGTGACTTTCTCTTTGTTTTACAGCCATTTGACTATGATGTGTCTAGGTTTGGATATTTTTTTGTGTTTATCCTACTTGGGGTTTGTTGATCTTGGATGTGTAGATTAATACTTTTCATCAAATTTGGGAAGCTTTCAGTCATTATTTCTTCAAATATTATTATTGCCTGTTTCTCTTGTTCGCTCGTTCCTCTTCTCCTGAAACTTCTATCACAGTATGTTGGTGTACTTGATACTCCATAGATGCTAAAGGCTCATTTTATTTATTTATTTTTTTGAGACAGAGCCTCAAGCTGTCACCCTGGATAGAGAGCTGTGGCATCACAGCTCACAGCAACCTCCAATTCCTGGGCTCAAGCGAGTCTCCTGCCTCCGCCTCCCAAGTAGCTGGGACTACTGGCGCCCGCCACAACGCCCAGCCATTTTTTGGTTGCAGCTGTCATTGTTGTTTGGCGGGCCCCGGCTGGATTCGAACCCGCCAGCTTAGGTGTACGTGGCTGGCGCCTTAGCTCGTTGAGCCACAGGCGCCGAGCCAAGGCTCATTTTATTTATTTATTTTTTATTAAAAAAAATTTTTTTTCAAGACGGAGCCTCACTCTATCACCCTTGATAGAATGGTATCATAGTGGTATCATAGCTCATAGCAACTTCAAACTCCTGGGCTCAGGCAATCCTCTTGTCTCAGTTTTTCATTTTTAGCAGAGATGGGGGGCATCTCACTCTTGCTCATGCTGGTCTCGAGCCAGCCTTGGCCTTCCGGAGTGCTAGAATTATAGGTGTGAGCCACCGCACTTGGCCTTTAATTTCTTTTTTTCTTTTTTCTTTTTTTTGTAGAGACAGAGTCTCATTTTATTGCCCTCAGTAGAGTGCTGTGGCATCACATAGCTCACAGCAACCTCCAACTCCTGGGCTTAGGTGATTCTCTTGCCTCAGCCACCCAAGTAGCTGGGACTACAGGTGCCCGCCACATGCCCGGCTATTTCTTTGTTACCATTTGGCCAGGGCCGGGTTTGAACTTGCCACTCTCGGTATATGGGGCCAGCGCCCTACCCACTGAGCCACAGGTACCACCCTAATTTTTGTTTTTTTTTTGAGACAGAATCCTACTCTGATGCCCCATGCTAGAGTGCTGTGGTGTCAGCCTAGCTCACAGCAACCTCAAACTCCTACCTCAGCCTCCCAAGTAGTTGGGATTACAGGCACCTATCAGCATGCCTGGTTGATTTTTCTGTTTTTAGTAGAAACAGGCTCTCACTCTTGCTCAGGCTGATCTCAAACTCCTGAGCTCGTGAGCCTCCCACCTTGGCCTCCCAGAGTGTTAGGACTACAGGTGTGAGCCACCACTCCCAGCCCTCAGTTTTATTTTTATTTTCTATTTTTTCTCTCTGTTCTTTAGATTGGGTAATTTCTATTGATCTACCTTCAAGTATACTAATGTTTTCTTTTGCTATCTCAAGTCTTCTGTTGAGTCCTGTTAGTGAAATTTTTTTCATGTTGCTTATTGAAATTTTCAACTCCAAATTTTCCATTTTTGAAATAATTTGTCTCTTTGTTGAGGTTCTGTATTTTTAATTATGATTATGCTTTCTATTAATTCTTTAAAAAGAGTTGTCTTTATTTCTTTGAACATATTTATATTAGCTGCTTTGAAGTTTTTGTTATATCTAGCATCCGGGGATACTCAGTGATAATTTCTATTGACTGCTTTTCACCCCCAACTATGTGTTATGCTTTCTCTGCATGTCCTGTAATTTTGTGTTGAGATGGACACTTCAGATAATATATTGCAGCAGGCCTGGATTCTGCTTCTTGCCCCGACCATTGGTAATGTTGCTGGGTTTTTTGTTTGTTTGTTTGTAACTTACCTGGATTATAGCTATGAAATCCCTTTTTCTGTGATGTGTAATCACTGATGTATCAGTTAATTTGTTGTTCTTCTTTTTCCTTAAATCCCTGCTTTTAATTTTCATTCTGGTTTCCTAGGTATTAACTTTGTGTTTGTATATCTTTGTGTTCAGTCAGTGATTAGTTGGAGGTTGTGTGTGCATACATTGAGCTAGTCAGGCTTCTGTTCTCTGCTACTAGAGCTGCGTGTGGGTCTAAGAGCACATTCAAAGATCAGGTAGTTGTCAGTTTTGCTCTGATTTTTTACTTTCTTCCAGACCCTCTGTGTCTCCTCTGTATATACCCATAGGTTCTCAGTAGGCCAGGGATATGTGAATTGCTTTGGCCCTCACTGCTCTTTCCTGTGCACATGTGCTGCCCATTAGCTGGGTGAATGTTGAGACCTTATTAAGCATCTCCATGACTGTCACCTTTCATATATCTGTCAGATTTCCAGCTTGTCCACTGGTCTATTGTTCCCCAGCCAATATCACAATTTCAGCCTAGAAGAATCACTTTCCCCATTCACTTGCCACTGAGGTTGCCGCTTATTACTGACAACACTGCTTCCAAGCATGAGTTTTGAGTCTTCTGCTACAAATCAAATCAACCACTGGCAATGAAGCTCTTAGTTTCACGGTCTTCCCTGCCCTGTCTTGTTTGCATGACTGCCTCAGCTGGGGCGTGGGGAGATGGGAATGGTTCTAGAAGTGGGAACATCACAGATTCCCCCATCTTGTCTTAAAGTCATAAGTTTTTCATGAATAAATACCTTTGGTCAATTTCAAGGATGTGAAAATGATTATTTGGGGAAATTTGGTGGTAGTTCTATAGTTGTTTTTTGGCAAGAGGATTTAGCGACCTTCTCACTATCTTATGCCAAATGTCCCACCTATATGGTGTTATCTTTTAGAAACAAAACTTAAAAACAAATAACATATGTAGCTCCATGATGTATAACAAAGAAAACTTTGTATTAATTTTATATAAATAAGGGGTCAATAAATAAAACCTTAACTGCATCTCAGTCGTCTTCCATTAGTCTTCTTGTGATCATTGCTCCTCATCACTCCTCAGAGGGGAACACTTTTCTGATCTGTAATCCTGTAGACTAATTTTCTTGTTTTTATATTTGTTCTATGTGTGTTTTTTGAAAGCTGGCTTCTTTTGTTCAATTTCATATATGTGAGATGCATAAATGTTGGTGTTGTGGATATCATTTGTTTCCAGTGCTATGTAGTATTCCATTCATCTGTTCTTCTATTGAAGAAGTATTCAATAGTACTATTCTACTATTTAAGTTCCAGTTTTCAGTGATTATGTATAGTACTGCTATGAACATTCCTGTACTTTTACCTTTTGGTGGACATGTGCACTCATTTCTATTGTGTCTGTGTTCAATATTAGTACATATTGCCTAATGGTTCCAAAGTGGTTGTACCAATTCACACTTCCATGAGCAGTGTATATGTGTTCTGGTTGTTCCACATCATTGTTAGCACTTCATGTTGTCAGTCCTTTTAAATTTAACCCTATTAGTGAGCAACTTGTAATAAGTTTATTGGCCATTTGGATATCATTTTTTTGTGAAGTATCTGTTCAAAACTCTTACCCATTTTTCTATTGAGTTGTCTGCCCTTGTCTTATAATTTGTAAGGATTCTTTATGTATCTATAAATTCTTCATTTCATGATTATATATGGTGCAGATATCTTCTCTATGAGTTCATTCTTCCAATCATATCCTTTAATGAGAATAAGTGCTTAATTTTAATGTTGTTCACTTATCCTTCATGATTAGTGCTTTTGTTAGCTTATAAAGGAATCTTTTCTAACCTCAAGTTCTTAAAGATGCTATTCCATGTAATCTTCTAGAAGTTTTATTTGTTGTTGTTGTTGCTGTTGTTATTTTGAGAGAGTCTTATTCTATTGCCCAGGATAAAGTGCCATGGCCTCACAGAAACCTCAAATTCCTGGGCTTAAGTGATCCTCCTGCCTTGGCCTCTCAAGTCTCTGGAACTGAAAACGCCCATCATAACACCTGGCTAATTTTTCTATTTTTAGTAGATCCTTCCACCTCAGTCTCCCAGAGTACTAGGATTAAAGGCATGACCCACTACTCTTGGCTTAGAAGTTTTATTGTTTTACATTTGTAATTTAGACCTTTAATCCACATGGTAAAAAAATTTTAAATCTATGGTGTGAGGTAGGGATCAAGTTTCAATTCTTCACATATATGCAAACCCAGTTATCTTATACCTATTATTGAAAAATGCCATTTATTTTCAAGTGAATATTTGATTAAAATTAAGTTTATTTGAGATAATTTTACAGTTCATGCAGTTGTGAGAAATAATACAGAGAGGATAATACTGTGCCCTTTATCCAGTTTTAAACTGGATAAAATTAAGTTTTAGATACTGTACCCTTTATCCAGTTTCTTCCAGTGATAACATCTTGCAGAACTATCATACAATATCCCAACAAGGATATTGATAGTGATTCAGTTGAAATACAGAAAAATATTATCTCACAAAGATCCTTCTTGTTGCCCTTTTGTAGCTACAACCACTGCCCTTACCCTGACCCAATCTCTGACCCCTGGTTACCACTGATCTGTTCCTTTTTTCTGTAATTTTGTCATTTCAAGAGAAAATGACACTTACAAAATGACACAAAGTGTCATTTATGATGACACTTATGATGGGGTTATGTCCCAGTAAACATATCATAAGTCAAAAATATCATAAGTTAAAAGTGCATTTAATACCATGATGAAACAAACTATCATAAATTTGAAAAAATTATAAGTTGAATCATTGTATCAGAGATTGTCTGAATTCTATATAAATGGAATCATACAGTATATAACATTTTGGGATCGGATTTGTTTTCACCCCGAAAAATTCCATGAAGGTACATCTAAGTGGTTATGTTTATCATTAGTTTGTTCTTTTTTAATGTCTGAGTAGTGGCATTGTTTTTTCCTGGGCCTCTCCAGGAAAAAGCACTATGTGTGTTATATGTGCATGTGCGCATGCTTGTGGGTGTGAAGTATAATTTCAGGGTTCTCCAGGCTCTTAGTCACTATTCTAGTCATATAATGCATCTGGGTGTTGAGAGCATGGATGGATAAGTGAGGGGAACAGAAGATGGGTGAGACTTGGGATGAACAGATTCCTGGCTCAGTCCCCACACCCATAGTACTAAGGGACCGTGAATATATTTCTGGGATTACATATTGACTCTGTTCCCTGGAATCTGCAGTGGGATCAGCTAAGCAGCCTTGTCCCACCTTAGCTAAGGGCTGGGGCCTAGTATACCACAAATGCTGAAAAGCTGTGGAATTAGTGACAAGGGCAAAGTGTATCCTGATCCCTTATTGTAATCATTTTGTTGAGTCCTCTAAACACATTGTCCATTTACAGTCCCCTGAGCCAGCCAGTTTCCCTGGTGTGCCCTAATCTAAAGCCTCTGCAGCCTTATGCCCATTGTAGGAGGCAAGCAGTACACCAAGATATGTGTCTTGAAAAGGTTTACACATTCCTGAAGCAGGGACAATGGGATGGCCAGGACAATTCCTGGCCTTTTAGCTTTTGATTGTCTTCCTGAAACCTAGAGTGGGCACAGGAGCTCTTCCCAGGCTGATAGGGATCAGAACCAATGCAGTGACAGAATGGCTTGAGCCATCTGAATACCTGGCTTGCACTTGATCTGGAGTCAGGAACTGGGTCTGTAGTCCTGGCACAGAACTGGCACATTGCATTCTTGACGTATATATTATTGAGTGGAGGAGTGGATGGATGGGGTGTTGGATGCATAGATGGATGGGTGGAGAGATGTTGAATGATGGGTGGGTGGATGATAGAAGGATAGGTGAATGGATAGAAAATAGATGAGTGGCTCGGTGCCTGTAACTCAGTGAGTAGGGCACCAGCCACATACACCGAGGCTGGTGGGTTCGAGCCCAGTCCTGGTCTGCTAAACAACAATGACAACTGCAACCAAAAAATAGCCAGGCATTGTGGTGGGTTATCTGCAGTCCCAGCTACTTGGGAGGCTGAGGCAAGAGAATCACTTAAGCCCAAGAGTTTGAGGTTGCTGTGAGCTGTGACACCATGGCACTCTACCGAGGGTGACATAGGGAGACTCTGTCTCAAAAAAAAAGAAAAATAGATGAGTGGATGGGAGAGAATGGGTGGGTGGATGAGTAGATAGTAGGTGGGTTGGTGGATGATGGATGATAGGTGGATGGGTAAATTGATGGAGAGATGATGAATGATGGATGAATGGGTGATGGTGGGTAGATGACAGAAGGATAGGTGGATGGATGGAGAATGGATGAGTGGATGAAGGTGAATGGATGGGTGGGTGGGAAGATGTGTAGGTAGGTGGATGGTGAGTGGGTCGGTAGGTGGATTGGTGGATGGATGGGAGGCTGTGTGGGTAGATAGATGGATGGGTAGGTGAATAGGTGGGTGGATGAGTGGGTGGGTGAGTGGATGGGAGGATGGATGAGTAGATGGATGGGTGGGTGGATGGATGGGATTGGTGGGTAGGTAGAGGACAAGTGAGTGGGTGGGTGGATGGATGGGTCAGTGGGTGGTTTTGTAGGTAGATGTATGATTGAGTGGGGAGGTGGGTGGATGGCACGATGGGTAGTTGATAGAAGGATAGATAGATGATTCATTAATAGATGTGTGGATGGCTGAATGATGGAGCATGGAGGATGAATGTGATGGATGATGTCTAGCAATACCTACGAAGGGACTAGAAAAAAAGAAAGTCAGTCTTGACAGGCACTTGGAAGAAATGAGAGTGTAAAAGCCCCCTAGGTCAAAAGACTAATGTCACCAAATGGCAGGTGGAGACACTGAGGGCAGAGAAGTGGCTTGTCTAGACTCACAAAGTCAGGCAGTAGAGCTGGGATCCAAAGCCAGCTCTGCTTGAGTCCATACCCAGGGCTTCTTCCTACCATGTCACAACCACAGAGAGCTGGGTCTGAAGAAGAGTTCAGGTGACCCTGCAGATACTGACACTGATGCCAGCAGACAAGAGGTCAGGTTGAGCTTGACAGGCTGATGCAGTGGGTCTAGCAGTTGGCGTCTTGGGCCTGGGGTCTCTACGCATGGCTGCCACTGACTGCCCTGCAGGTGAGAGTGGGTTACCCACGCAGCAAGCATGTACTGAGTGCCAACTATGTTTAGCACTAAACATCAGGCCCCATGCTAGACCTTGAGGGATTGTGTAAGGCTGCGTGGTCCCTGACATTATAGCATGCTCTCAGTTTTCCTTGTCTGTAAAATGGGATAGGATGTTGGAATGGACACTATGAAGAAGTTCCAGCTTCTTGGGCCTGCTCCTGTTTCTCAGGCCTTGCCCCTGCCAGCTCTGCACCCCACAGGTTGGCTACCTGGGAGGTCTCTCTTGGTGGCACGGGTGATGAGGGCTGAGGGTTCTGTGGGGGTCCATGTGGACACCACTGCTCCCAGGGACCATCTTGGCTCTGCACCCGGGATGTACCCAGGCTGTGTCTAAGGCTGGGCCTGGGAGCCCGGGAAATGTTTAACTTTGAAAAATGGACCTTCACAGCTCATTAGGCCTCAGCCGCGCGGCCCAGTGCCTCAGGCGGCGTAGGGAAGAGATGCCAGGGCATGAAATTGCTGAGGTATTTAAAGGCCAATTCTGCATTCCTGACCAGTAGCGTCTGCCTGCCAGGCTCCAGGCTGGGCCAGCACATCAGTCCTGACGTGTCCAGGATGGTGGGGTAGCTGGCTGGGACTCCTGTTCTCCCCTGGGTGCTATGGCCCTCCCTGCATCTGTCATTTCCTGGCTCTGTGACATTGGACAAGTTTCTTTTTGACTCTGGGCCTCAGTTTCTCCACTTGTACTATGGTCCGTGTGCTAAGATCACTTCCTTGTTTGGAAGTGGAAGCCAGTTATAAACTGCTCACCAGGGGCAGCCAAGGTGCACTGTGGCCTCCTGAGGGTGTAGGAGGAGCCTGCTTGGGGATTGAGGTGGGGGGGCACTGGTCCCCACCTGCATCCATGCTTCCATGACACTGCAGCCCCCAGGGCTTGTCACTGGGGTCTGGACAGCTCTGCCCAGCCTGCCCAGCCACACTGGGCTTCCAGAGGGCTCCGTCAGCACCATCAGTGGCTGCAGGCACAGGCCAGTCTGCTATGTTGGGCCTGAGGTTGTTTGCCTTCCAGGTGGGGTAGGCCAGGGAGTGGGGTTGGGGGCTGGCCAGGGGTCACCTCGAGTAGGGGCGAGTCTGCATGGAGCTTGGGAGACGACTGCCAAGAGAAACCGGAGCTCACCAGCACCACAGGCCTTGCCACTGCTCTAAACATGGAAATTGCATTCTATTAGCTTTGCCCTTCCTCGCACACATTAGATGCAGAATCACAAACAGGAAATGCACTGCTGTGACCCGCTTGCCAGGCTGCAGCTGCTCAGGCTGGTTGGGAGTACAGGGCGGGCCTGGGCCTGGGAGTTTTCCTGGGGCTCCCTCCCCTTGTCCTTTACCAGCTCTGGAACTTTCTGAGGGCTCTATGGCCCTAGCCAAGTTTTCTTCCATGCCTGAACTTCCATTTCCTTCATTGGACCTGGGGAAACTTCCTTGGTTCCTGCCTCACAGATGTGTGGACTCAAAGGAGAGAAAGTGGGAGAATTCAGGGTGGGCTGGTGGGTCTGTGGGCAACAGCGATGATGGGGTCTGGGATCTGGCTCTGCCTCGAGCTGGCTGGACTCTTGCTCTCTGGGCCTCAGTTTCATGGTCTATACAGTGGGTGCAGTTGGTTTCTCCCTGCTAGCAGATTAGCCTAACAGGGCAGGCCCCTCCCTGACCTCCCTTGGGGGTGTAGGCCCCCTTGGAAATAACTGCAGGGGAGACCCTTGGCAGCCAGGAGCTGGGCTCCTGAGACGTGGCTACCCACTCCTTTCATCCTTGGCTTCCATTACGTTTTTGGTCAGGGGTGGGATAGCCAGGCCCTGGAGACACGGGTGGCTGTATGGGTCCCTTCGAGTCCAGCAGAACTGGCGTAGGAAAGGAAGTGAGAGGTAGGTGCCCCTGTTTCTGAGAGCCTGGCAGGTGTATACCTATATCAGTGTTTTTCAACCTTTTTTTATCTTGTGGCACACTGGAACCTATAGTTAAACTTCCGTGGCACATTTAAATTATGTTGATCAAAAAAAAAAAAAAAACAGAGTAAAAAAGGGAATATACTTACTGTGCTTTGAATGTCTTTCAAAAATAATTTAATTAATGATCTTTAAAAATTTTTGCAGCCCACCTAAGATCCTCTCATGGAATACCAGTTGAAAATCACTGACCTATGGTGACATGGGCTTGGATAGCTGGCGTTCCCTGAGACGTGTGTGCAGCGGGACTAGGGCCTGCTTCCTGGTGTGAGAAGACAGAGCTGTGTGTGGACATAGACTCTGCAAGGGGGCACACTCACCTCCAGTGGGTCCCAGGCCCTCTGTCAACACATAGAGGTGACATGTGTGCGTGTCTTCTGTGCGTGTCTACAGACAGCTGTTTGCTCATCCCCATGGCAACCATAGTGGCATGTCCTGGCTAGGCACAGGGGAGACCCCCAAATGGTGCTGATGGTGGGTACATGTGTTGGGGCTCCTCAGGGGTGACCAGGCCAACCGAGCTCCTGAGCGGAGGTGAAAGTACTTCTTCCTCCTCAGCCAGTGCTCCCAAGCCCCTGTGAGCCAGGCTAGGTGGGGAGTGTTCCAGAAGTCCCTGTCTAGCTGTGCTGCATGTGTTATGAGCAGCACACCACTGTCTAGCATGGCCATATACCAACATTTAGAGCTGGACAACCCACAAGGTGACAGACCCAGCAGGGAGTCTCCAGTCTGTGGTCTCGATTCCACTTTCTGAAAAGGGAAACTGAGGCTTGCAGCAGACCCAAGCCTGGCCCTCCCTGCTACCTCAGTCTGGAAGGGGGGAAGGAAGCCTCCAGGCCCTGGGCTTGGGGTACTGGTGCCTGTGCAGGGCTAACGGAAGAGCCATCGCCTTGCAGCCATGCCTTCCGCCCTGCCAGTGCACCCCTCTCTCTTTGCTGTCTGGCAAAGTACCAGAGATCTTTCCTTAAAGACCTGGGTGGGCCAGCCCCCCCAGCCCCCCCATCCGCCCCTGAAGTCATCCATGCAGTTGGCAGGGTTCCCATGGCAACAGTGGTGACGTCACAATGGGCTGGAGGAGGACGGCTAGAGGGAGGAGTGGGGTGAGGCCGAAGGAGGGGATTCCTGGCTTCTCCCAGCCCTTCTAGAAAGATAAAGCTCTGGTCCATCAGTTATCCAGGAGGCATGAGCTTGTGACACTAGAAGCAGGTGCTGAGTGTTCTGTCTGCTGCTCTGAGATAGGAAATCAGCCCCTAGAAGGAGCAGCTTCCCCAGCACCCAGACCCACCTACCCAAGTATGGAGCCTCTTGCAGGAGCCAGGACATGAGACCTGAGGCTCAGACGCCAGGACCTGGCCCACACAACTGTTCCTTGCCAATTGTAGACTGCCTTTGAGGGCCACTGGCAGTGCACCACACCTGGGGTAAATGGGGAGCACCCTGCCAGCTGACCTTGCAGGGCAGGGGCAGCAGAACTTGCACTTCAGTTTCTTGCCTGGCTACCTGCTCCACCCTCCCCACCAAAGACGCATCCTCCCCCAGGGCTGCACCCTCGAATGCCCAGTTAGAGGCCGCTCTGAAGCACCGGAGCAAAGCCTGTTGGCTCTCAGGCCTAGCAAATCCTGCCCAGAGGCTGAGGTGCAGATGGCTGCACCCCCGGGACCGTTACTTCCAAAACCTTGCTAGTTTGGGCTTAACTGACTCACACTCATTCATTCACAAACACCCACTCAGTGAATCTTGTTGGGTCTTGTCTGTGCCAGGCCCTGGGATTACAAGACAAAATCTGTGCACTCCTGGAGTGTGCCTGTGTGAAATGTCTACTGTGTGCTAAGTCCTGTGCTGGCTCAGGTGTCTCGGCACAGCGGTGACCGGGACAGACACGATTCCTGCCTGTGTTCATTGGCTCCATCTCTCACAATAGAGCATCACATGCTGGGGGCTTAAACAGCAGATGTTTATTTTCTCACAGTCTGGAGGCTGGAAACCCAAGATCAGGGTGCCAGCAGAGTTGCTTCCTGGTCAGCCTGTTCCCTGATTTGCATACAGCTACCTTTTCCCTGGGTCTCCATGTGGCAGACAGGCAGAGAAACAGAGAGACAGACAGACTGAGTGCCAGCGTGAGCACTGGCTTGTGCAAGTCCTCGGGTATCTCTTCTGCGAAGGGCATGAACCCTCATGGCCTCATCTGCCCCTACTCTTCCCAAAGACTCTATCCCCCAGTGCCATCCCCTTGAGGGTTAGCTTCACCGCAGCACTGCCCTCATAGAGCTGACAGTCCAGCAGAATGACAGAAAAGTTAGGACTTGGGAAAAGGACAGTGCGACCATGAGGTAATGTGCCATCAGAGACCAGGCAGCTCTTTTAGCTGGAGCAGGCTGGGGAGGCTTCTCAGTGGAGGCAACATTAAGGTGACTTGCCCAGGCCAGGTCCTTCTTGTTGGAGCAGGGCAGTGTGTCTGGACTACATTTGGGAAAATCAGTGCTTGGCAGATTTGCACTGTTTCCTGTGTGATTTCAGGTCCTTTTCACTG
The DNA here is from genome assembly GCA_963574655.1 of Perodicticus potto. Lineage (NCBI taxonomy): Eukaryota > Metazoa > Chordata > Mammalia > Primates > Lorisidae > Perodicticus > Perodicticus potto. The sequence goes on from CAUYRH010138060.1 coordinate 16,363, forward strand.
GTGGTCTCCACCTCCCACCCCCACCCCATCCTCTGGGAGCACGTCTATGTTTTTTGTTTATCATTGTTGCCTGCTGGAGAACATGTTACCACATCGTGCAGCAATTCACCTGGACAGATGTTTTCTGAGCTGGGAACAGGGGCCGCCTCCTCGCAGATGCCATAGCTGGTCCCACGGGAAGGCAGGTGAAAGGTGTGGATTGTGGGACAGGGGCTCTGCCCCTCAGCGTCCTCTCCTGCGGAAGGGGTCTAAAGCAGACCCACAGACACTCAGGGTTGAGCGGGATCTGTGAGAAGCAGGTGTGGAACAGAGGAAGTGCTCCACAAACACCCCCCTTTGTCAGCGTCTCAGGTCTGGACCAGAGATGGCTCCAGGCTGCAGGAAGGGAGGAGAAACACTTTTTCTAATGAGTGTTTAAGTTTCCTCTTTCTAACGAGTCTCATCTGGATACGTATGCTGTGCCTCTCTCTAGATGCCTTTTTTAATGTTGTACCCACATTTGAACATCTCACCAAATTTTTAGCCAATTAGAGTCCTAGGGAACCTCAGCCTTCATTTCAGGCAAACAAGCAAATTTTAAGCCTCATTTTCATATTTCTAATAAGCACTTATCAAATTTACAGCTCTTACACACAATTCGTCAGGTTAATGCCTTCTGAATATTCCTGCCTCCCGTTTGTGGCAATTTTCTTTTCCTGCGTTGCACCCTCAGAGCTCTCTCTGACTTTGCCAAGCAAATTAGCGCATCAGCTTCCTGTCAGCTGAGGAATGAGTTGACCATGGCAGTGGGAAGATGGGGTGAGGGGCCCCCTCCATTGTTAGCACTAGCAACGGGTTTTCCACAGTGTGGAAAGTGCTGAGCATTCTGGATCACAACATACTGATTAGTGCAAACACTTTTGGGGGGAGCCTGGCACTTAAATATATGTAACAGCATATTATTTCTCTTTTTAATTTCAAAAGCAATATACATATGTATATACAAAGAGAAAATTAGGAAAATGCTGAAAGGAGGAAAAATAAACTATAGTTTCACTGTCTAAAGGTAATTGTCAGCATTTTTTTTTTTTTTTGAGACAGAGCCTCAAGCTGTCACCCTGGATAGAGTGCTGTGGCATCACAGCTCACAGCAACCTCCAATTTCTGGGCTCAAGCGAGTCTCCTGCCTCCACCTCCCAAGTAGCTGGGACTACAGGCGCCCGCCACAACGCCTGGCCATTTTTTGGTTGCAGCTGTCATCGTTGTTTGGTAGGCCCGGGCTGGATTCGAACCCGCCAGCTCAGGTGTACATGGCTGGCGCCTTAGCCCGTTGAGCCACAGGCACTGAGCCAATTGTCGGCATTTTAGGGTATTTCTTTGTGATCTTTTTCTTCTTTTGAGGATCAGAGTTAGTGAGTAGGGCGCCGGCCCCATATATCGAGGGTGGTGGGTTCAAACCCAGGCCCAGCCAAACTGCAACAAGAAGATAGCCAGGCATTGTGGCAGGCGCCTGTAGTCCCAGCTACTCGGGAGGCTGAGGCAAGAGAATCACCTAAGCCCAAAAGCTGGAAGTTGCCGTGAGCTGTGATACCACAGCACTCTACTAGAGGTGACAAAGTGAGACTCTGTCTCTAAAAAAAAAAAATAATAATTAAACAAAAGTTAAATATAACTTTATACAGAAAAGGTCACAAATCCTAACTGTACAGCTTAATGAACTTTTCACAAGATATAGCCGGTACCCAATTCAAGAAACAGAACAAAATCAGGCTACCCCCTTGTCCCCCAAAGCCTTTTCACAGCCTCCAATGTCATTCCTCCCTCCCCCCCATGGTAATCACTGTCCTGCCTCTGCCAGCACAGATGAGTTTCACTGGTTTCTGCTCAGTGTATACATGAACTGTATACTACACACACAATGTCGACTACTTCCACACGTTTCCGTTTGCTCATCCTCGTTAGACATGCGGTGGGTGGTTCCTTCCTGTTCGTCGCTGCATGGTCTTCCTGTGTAAGGATTTAATCCAGTTTACCTGCACCTTCTCCCATCATGGGCAGTCAGGTTGTTTCTGGTTGGGGCTGCCATGAGTAGCATTGCTAAGAACACCCTAGTGCGTGTGTTCTGTGGATGTGGGTTTGTGTATTTGTCCATCTTGGGAATGAACTTGTGGGGTATGATTATTCACTAATCTTGAGCAATTTCCCAGTTACAAAATATTCATTAACAGTTTAAAATGCTGATGCAATATTCAATAATAAGGGCGTGTGATAATTGATTAAGCCCTTCTCCTATTCTGTGGGGACGCAGACCGACACCAGCCCCGGGAGCCCTCCAGTGTGTTCTTCCTGACCCTACCAACCAGCATCCTCAGACAGTATATTCTGGGTTTGCCCACTTCTGAGCTTTATGTAAGTACAGTCACTGCATACTTAGTTTGTCCTGGCCTCATTCTCCTTGGTCCACATTAACTCAGTGAACGTAGTGTGGGTTCATTTTCAATGGTGAAGAGTGTTCCATTGTAGGAGTTGGTCCTGGGTTGTTTCCAGTTTGGAACTGTGATGAACTCTCTTGACTGCCCCCTGTAAAAGATATCTTTTACATATGACAGAAGAGTCTCTCCTCGGCTCATACCTGGGAGGGCAATAGCCAGTCTTAGGTATGTGCACCTTCATGTCAAACTGCTCCCCAGCACGGTGGCTAAGAGTTCCAGCTACTCCACATCTTCCCTAGCATGAGGTATTAATAGACTTTGGAAGTTTTTCTATCTGGTGGGCATGTACTGGTGTCTCACCAAATTTTAATTTGAATTTCCGTAAGGAGTAACGAAGTTGAGCATCTTGTGTGGGGGTCTCTAGCCATTTGGATGTCCTCATTCGTGAAATGCATTTTTAAAACCTTTGCCCATTTTATTACTGAAGTGTCTGTGTTTTCCTTATTAATTTGGAAGAGTTTCTAGATTCTGCATGAGATAGAGTTCTATCATAATAGGCAGGAGATAGCTATCTTCCAACATTTTGTGGCTGTGTTTTTATTCTTTTTATAGTGTATTTCTAAGATCAGACAGTCTTCCCTTTTATGTAGCGATATATATCAAATATTCTTGCATGGGTGGGAAGAAATCTTACCTACCCCTATATTATCTCTCAAAACTTTTAGTTCTTTTCCCGTTTAGGTCTATAATAAGCCTGGAATTAATTTTATATGTGGTGTGTAGCAGGGGTTCAATTTCATTTTCCCCCATATATATTCAATTTATTAAAAACTTACACTTCCTATCTGAGTTTTCTGTTTGTTCCATGGGTTTGTGTGTCTAATCTTGTACCACGCTGGCTCAATCACCATAGTTTTATAATCAACTACAAACATCTAAGGTCCCTACCCAATATGTTCTTTTTATTTGGGAATATTCTTGGCCCATTTCCCTTCTGTATAAATTTTAGAATAAGCTTGTCAAGTACCACAAAAGAAAAAAAAAGTCTACTGGGATTTTGATTGGGATTGTATTGACTCTCTAGATCAACTCGGAGAATGCTGACTTTTTATAAATGTTCATTCTCTGTTTATTGCAGATAAATAGAAAGCCAATATACATTCATACATAAATTTTGTATCTAGCTCTTACTAATTTTCATAATTTACACATCCCTTTGTATTTTGTATTTTTTTACACAATCTTATTATCTGTGAATAAATCTTTCTTTCTGAACCTCATAATTTCTGTTTCTTTTTCTTGCCCTACTGTGATGGCTGAGACTACTAGCATAGTGTTGAATAGAAGCAGTGGTAGTGAGTATCCTTGTTTTTGTTCTTAATTGCAAAGGAAAAGTTCTAGGTTCGCCATCACGTTGTTTGCTGTAAGTTATGTACATGTTAAGAGCTTTTGCCTTACGCTGCCAAATGACTTTCCAAAAGAATTGTGCCAGTTCCACGGTAACCATACCAGTACTGCACTGCGCTGGGCATTAGCTTTAGTTTAGTTTTTCTGCTTTTTTTAATGTCATAGTTCATTTGATGAGCCCAAGGGTGTTTTGTTGTATTTTTTTAATTGTGCATGTCCCTGATTATGCCAAAGGTTGAACATTGTCCCATACATTTCTTTACTACCTGTATTTTCTCTTTTGTGTTCTTTTATTCATTTGTTTATATGTTTTTGGTATTTTCATCATCAATTTGAATGAGCACTTTACATAATGAAGACAATTATCATTTCTCTGTCACATTTGTCACAAATATTTCCCCCTCTATGTGTACAGCTTTTAATTTTTGTTATTTTTTATGTTATTTTCTCTTATTTTCATTTGGTCAAATATGCTTCTTTTTTCTTTTACAATTTATTCTGTTCCTTCTGAGCTTGGAAAGCCTGTCTCCCTCCTGAGGACTGATAAGTATTAAATTCTGTTTTCATCCAGTTTTTTTATGGCTTAATATTTCATATTTAACTGTTTACTCCATCTGGAATTTGTGGGGCTGTGGGATGTGAAGTGAGGAGTTAATTGCTGCTAGCAGTTTACCCTGGGAAGGGTCCTTATTTGCACTTCCAAGTCTCCGGGCTCCAGCTTCCTCCCAGCTGTAACAGGGCAGCCCAGAGATTAAAGGAATGAGGGAGGTGGATTGTGGAACCCTAATTACCATCCAGCCAGTCCTCCTTGCTGCCTCCCTCTGTTCTAGAACAAAGCGAAGAACTCTGGGCCCAGCTGGCCAGGAGCCTGTGTAACCCTGGGCAAGTGTCTTACTGCATTTGAAACTCAGCTTCCCCCTCTGTAGATGGAGGTATAGTGACACCTGAACTGGTGAGGGCTGTGGCTGAGAGCATGTGCACTGGGCGGGCTCTGTCCTGTAAAGAGCAGGGCCAGGCAGACTCAGTACAGATGCTGGCCCTTCTTTGTGGCCTTGGGCAAATGTGGTCACTTCTTCATCTGAAAACAGGGGAAATAATGCTGCAGTTCCCACCTCCTGGGGCTTGGGAGATGGATGATTCTGCAAGACAACCCACGGCGATGCATGCCATTTAGGGGTTCTCCAACAAGGCTGCGTCATTGTCATATCATGATCAGCCTTCTGGAAGGGAGACTGCGTCAGAACTTGGGGGTCTCTGGGTGGTGAGCCCTGGTTGTGGGGACAGGGCAGTGGCTTGGTGTTGACTGGAGTTGTGGGGAATGAGCACGCAGAGCCCCAGTCTTTTGGTTCCCAGAGGAAAGGACCAGCATTGCCTGCAGAACAGGACTGTACATGTACACACACACACACACACACACACACACACACACACACGTGTCCAGACCCTCCGTATGGACATGGACATGGTCACACACATAAACGTACACATGTGGGTCACTGAGTCTGGGCCTTGGGGTCAGCTGGACACCCTGAGTGTGACCTGGGGATTGGGGCAGACCTGTTCCTCTGCCTCTGCCTGAGGGTTCCCTTTCCACCACCCTGGAGCCCAGTGCCCTGCCTGCAGAGGGGCTACTGCATACCAAGAGGGTCAGTCTTGTCCACCAGGGCTGCAAGTAAGCTTGGGGCCTGCTGGAGCTCTGGGCTGGGGTGAAGCTAGCCCTGCTTGTCCTGTGGGGATAGTGGGAGTGGTGACTCTGGAGCTGGACTATGAAGGGAGGGGGCCTGCTCTCCAGGGGGCACAGCCATAGCAAAGGCCCTGAGGTAGGGACGTGCTCGGGAAACAGAAAGGACATGAGATGGCCACAGGAGGATAGAGCCTGGAGGAGCAAGTGCCCAGACTGAGATTGGCAGGTCACCCTGAGGTTGGCCAGCACAGGGGTCACCCATGGCCTGAGGGGAGGCAGGATGGAGGTGGGGGCAGCAGGAACTGGCAGGCAGGACCTCTCAGGGCAGCGCAGCAGCAGCACATGGGAGGCTAGGCTGCTGGCATCAGCAGGCGCCCCTCCTCCCCACCTCGCTAAACAATCATTGCACAAAATATGCAAATGGTATAATTACTGTTATTTGTTTTGCTGATATAAGTGTTTGAAATGCAAATGTCAAGTTTGGGCGCCTTCATTTTTCCAACCCCTCTCACCCGGACATTTGCAAGTTGATGAGTTGTTCCGGTCCTGCAGGGAGGAGGGGAACCTGGGGTGCTTTGAGTCCCACTCATCAAGCTTAGCTCCCTTACTCCCGCTTGGCAGCTGCTGCCACTGCCAACCAAGGGGCCCTAGGAGGAGCTGGCTTCCCTGTGGCAATTGACTGGCGGGGATGGGACTCAGTGTCCCATCTCCAAAATTCCTACATAGCTGTGTTCCCCATCCCTAAAATATGAATTGGATGGTCTTTGGGGGACCCAAATATCATAGACAAAGCTGCATGTATATTTCGCAGGATGGGTATTTTGCATTGATGCTTCCAGCCCAAGGTCTATGGTTCTAGACAAGATTGGGCTGTGAGTCCCTTTGCAAAGGAGCGGTCACTGTAAGGAATGAGGCCCCTGGCCCCTTGGAGGTTTGCTGAAAATCACTGACAGGTTGATTAAAAGGAGAAAAGGCATACATATTTATGTGACATGTATACACGGGAGCCTCCCGAATGAAGACTCAAAGACATAGGGAAAATTGCCCTTTCTTATACTCAGGTTCAACAAAATATGGACAGCTGTGTAGAAATAGGATTGTACAAAAAGGCTGTGATCTAATGCTGCAGACTGAATGAGAACCCAGCAAGGCTTTTTTGTCTGTCTAGAACAGATTTTCTTGGCCTCTCTGAGGAGGGTCCTTCCTTCTGGGTATGGCCAGTGCTCTCTGGAATGGGAGTCTTATGACCTAGTCAAACAAGCTAGGTCAGAGAATTTCTTTCTTTCCCCCCTCCCTTTTTTTTTGAGACAGTCTCACACTGTTGCTGCAGGCTAGAGTTCCATGGTGTTAGTGTAGCGCACAGCAACCTCAAACTCCTAGATCGAAAAGATCCCCTTGCCTCAGCTTCTGGAGTAGCTGGGAGTGCAGGCTTCTGCCACCATACTTGGCTAAGGTCTGGCTCTTGCTCAGGATGGTTTCAAACTCCAGAGCTCAAGAGATCCTCCCACCTCGGCCTCCCAAGTAGCTGGGACTATAGGCAAGGCAAGCATGGCTAATTATTATTTTTATTTTTAGTAGAGATGGGGTCTCTTTCTGCTCAGGCTGGTCTCAAACCCCTGCCCTGGAAGGTCCTCCCTCCTCAGCCTCCCAGAGTTTGGGGATTATAGGCATGAGCCACTGCACCCAGCCCCAGAGATTTTCTTTATGACCAGTTTTCGTATGAAATAATTTTAGATTTTATGGCTGTTTTCAGGAAAAGAGGTTCTGGTTTTTTTGATTTGCCTGGGGGAAGAGGGATTCTAGTTTCTATGGCCAGTTATGAGGGTGAATGGGACAGAAAGTTGGGAGGATAGGAGAAGGTCAGAGAAAAACATTTGCTTCTCAGGCCTTCATTTTGGGGTACTGTTTTCTGAATCCCACCTCACCATCATCCTCATTCCACAGTGGGGGGAACTGAGACCTGCTTGTGAAGGCCTCACAAGCAGGTGCTGTTGCTCAGCTGTAGCCCTGCCTGCCTCACAGGTCCTACTTGGTAACAGCCCCCACCCCTAGGCCCTACATGGTAACTGCACCCACTCCCAGGCCAAGTGGGTAGGCAGGAGTTGTCCTTTCTTCAAGCCACACACCCCAGTCCTATTCCAGATGCTCTCACCCAAGCTTCTAATCCCCATGAAATGCAAATCTGGGCTCACCCCCTGCCCTCCCAGGGCCGTCCTGGGCCAGCAGACCTGTGAGCCCAATTCATGCTGGCTGTTCAGATGAGGATTTTGGCAGTGGTGCAAGTGCTGCTACCTTCATTCCTAAAAAGAGCCCAGCCCCAGAGAGGCCACCTGCCAGGCCTGTGCGGCTACCACAGGGTCACAAATGGGCCTCAGAGCTATACCTTGGCCTCTGCACTGGCTTGTCATTGGCAGATGCGGGACAGGACATGGGGTTACAGCTCAGATTGTGCCAGAGGGGGCATGTTGGGTGTCCCTGCCTGAGTGCGGCTGGGCGGGCTTCCATGGAGAGCAATGAATGTGAGTGTGCACGTGTGTGCATGTGTGTACTCGTGTGTACTCACAGACCAAGTATGCTCTGATATGGGCACAGCCCACAGCACACAGGTGCAGGCACACACAGAATCCGCTCCAGAGGACTCCAGGCCTCTACGCAGGTGTGGTTGTTCTGGGGGCTCCCTGTCTGCCTTCAGGCAGCCTTGCTAGAAACTCTGGGAGCAGCTGAAAATCCGTATCCTCCCCCAACCCCTCCATGTGACTACTGGCATGTGCACCACATGCACCTGTTTTCTTGTTGTGGCATGGGACTCTGCAGAGCTGGGCTGGATACACAGTAGGCACTCTACAAGCCTGCATTCTGTTTTTCCCCGGAGGCTCCATGGGCCACTGGGGACTGGTGGACAAATGCCCCATGTCCCAGCATCTGTCCTTTCAGCCCTGGAAGCATGGGCAGCCCTGGGGCTGATGTGTGGCAGAGAAGCCGCCTGGAACAAGACCTAGGAAAGGAGATAGCTCTGGCTGGTTGGGGGGCAGGGGCCCTGCTGGTGGGGCCTGGGACAGAGGGATATGGGGCTGGTCCTGGCTCAGTCTCAGCCTGGAAGCCTCCTATTTTTGTCTCAATTACCTTTTCTAAGACAGGTTCAGCCTTATTAGCATATGCAAATATAGTCCATTATTATTTCAATTAGCTGTTAAGTAATTAGCTTTAATTGATGAGCGGTTCCCCCCACTTCCCCACATATTTTTTGGTTATTTACATCCGCTTCTAACCAACAATTTTAGGTAATTACATGCCACTCACTCATCTATTTGCACACACACTTCCTCTACCGACAGGTTCTTTCCAGTACTGACTCCCCGCCCAGGGAGCTGCAGGGAGGGGGCACAGGCAGGCAGACCGTGCCTCCTCCACGTCCTCCTACAGCCTCCCGGCTTCCAGGGGTACAGCCTCACAGTGACAAAAGCCAACCTTGCAAAGCCCTTTGCTCCTGGGATTCCCTTTGTCTGGGGATACTACCTCCTCTGGTAATTGCACCCCCATGACACATCCCAGGCTGCCTGTGTGTTGGGGGAACATGAATGAGGTGGGAGGCAGCAGCCTCATACATTGGTACTACATCTCAGCTTTGTGAGCCTGGGAGATGACTCACCTCTCAGTCTCAGTTTCCCTATCTGCAGAATGGGGATGAAGTGCTTCTCACAGTGAATGTACAATGAGGGTACAATGAGGTGATGAGTGGGGAATCCTTGGCACAAACATTGAGGGTCAGTGCTTAGCACTAATGTGGCAGGTGAATGAATTCCCTAATCCTGTGGGTAGATGGGGAGGCTCAGAGTGGGGCATGGGCCTGAGGCTTCTGTGCCCTGACTTACTTTCCTCCTGAGTCCTTGGCCTGGACTGGCCTGGTATCTGGCATGCTCTGCTCCCAAGAGGCAGAAGCCTGAGGTAGGGACATGCTAGGGAGTGAGTCCTACTGGGACATACATAGCAAGTGTGGTGATATCACCTACAGTCTCTGCTTAGCCTGCCCAGCCTCATTGTTTTGTATGCCTTGATCTCATGGAGGAATGTTGGATGCAATATGCCTTGAATGTCCCCACTGATCTGCAAACACCAGGGTTGCAGCAGAGTTTAAAGAGCTAGAATTGACCAGCAGTCTAGCTCCTCCCTGTGCACTAAGGTTCAGCTGACATCTGGCATCAGCCAGCAGTGACTCCCTCCCTTTACCCTCACTGGCAGGTGCCTCTGTGTGTCAGCCCACCACATGCACCAGGAAGTCCCTGGCCTCTCTGTTTTGTTATTGAGGTGTGATGTATGTCCAGTCAGGTACACCCATGATCACAGGCCAGTGGAGTCTGCTGGCAGCTGAAATGGCTATAGGCTACATTGCTTCATCCCTTCTCACCCTGCTCCCCTCTCTGGCTCTGCAGGTGCAGTGGCCTTGGAGAGCATTTCTCCTACAGTTTGTCTGGGCCAATGCTGCTTTGTGTGCTACAGTGAGGAGATGTCTATGAGCTCTGCAGGGAGGGATCCACCAGCCTGTACTTCTCAGGAGTGCCAGGTCATT
>CAUYRH010138061.1:0-15931 GCA_963574655.1 Perodicticus potto
GAATGAGTGTATCAATGAATGGACACAGTCCATCCATGGAATTCAGGCCTAGGAAATTCACAAGAAACTGACCTAGGCATAGGAAATGGGGGTTCCACATTTAGTCCCAAGTGTAAAGTGAAGGAGACACCAAGGCACATCGCCTGTGCCCTTCTAAATCACTTTTTAAAAAAAGAGTCACAACCCCCTTGCAGTGAAATCAGCATGACAGAGAGACCTGACAGGACCTCAAAGCTGACAGTCACACAGTCTGTCCTTGATGTCAAGTAGTTGTGTGACCTACAGCAAGTCATTACTGGCCTAAATGTCGCTTCTGAAAAAATATTAACAAAAATAAACTTAAAAGATCTAAGGAAAAAGGGCGGCACCTGTGGCTCAAAGGAGTAGGGTGCCGGCCCCATCTGCCAGAGGTGGCGGGTTCAAACCCAGCCCTGGCCAAAAACAGCAAAAAAAAAAAGGCTTCTGATGTATTGAAAAACAAATATGGCAAGGGACATTTGTTTTACCTATTTGTGCCTTTAGATTTCTGCTTCTGTCCCTTTGGAGCAAATGGAGCAAATGTGAGTTAAATTCCTGATCTGAAGCATATATGGGTGCTTGTTTGGCCTTAGAAGCAGCACACGTGATTATCTCTTAGATGCCAAGAATAGGACTAAGGGTTTGTTGAATTAGGAAGCAGACCCCTGACCCCTCACCAGATCTGCGTATCCAGTAACACTCCTTCTGTTCCACTTGGACAAGTTTTTTTTTTTAGAGACAGAGGTTCACTTTGTCACCCTTGGTAGAGTGCCCTGGCGTCACAGCTCACAGCAACCTCCAGCTCTTGGGCTTAGGCAATTCTCTTGCCTCAGCCTCCCAAGTAGCTGGGACTACAGGTGCCCACCGCAATGCCCAGCTATTTTTTTTTGTTGCTGTTCGGCCGGGGCCAGGTTTGAAACTGCCACCCTTGGTATACGGGGCCAGTGCCCTACTCACTGAGCCACAGGCGCCGCTCTGGACAAGATATTTTAAGCAAAAAGGGATGTTTATTGGCTCACCTGATGGGAAAGTCCAGGGATGGGTTAACTGCAGCCATGGCTAGATTCAGGGCTGCAGAGATGGACTATTCAGTACTAGCCTCTCTCTTTCATCTCTGTTCAACTTCGTGCAAGGTGGCAACTGGAAACCCATGGTCATGGTTCAGACCATACACCCTTTCAGGTCCGAATTCTGTGTGGAAGAGAATTTCTATTCCACAGGAGCCAAACACAACAGCTGGGGCACTGATCCCATTCCCGAGGTCAGGGAGAAGGAAGTTTCTCTTACATGTTCCACGTGGTCTGAGATATGGGGAGGAGTGTTCCCCTGAGGAACTTCGAAGAGTTCACGTCCCTTAGCCATCCGGTGACCATGGTGATATTCAGCAGTGAGGAATGCAGCACTTTTTCTAGGATAAGTTTGTGAACTTAATTGTCCAGCCTAGTACGTTAATGGTTGCAAGGATGATCAAAGAGAGACATGAGTTTCCCTCCTGAGAAAGAGCTGATGGCACATACATGGAATGAGGCGGCCTACGTGAGGTTTAAGAGCATGTTAATGGAAAAGACAAGTATTTCCTTTAACTTCTTTGCTGCTTTCCCCCCACCAACCCCAGGCCTTCCACACCCTCAGCAAAAGTCTACTGAGCACAAACATTGCTGCATCTGAGTGTTATTCATTCATCCATTTATTGATGGTGGAAACCAAGCTTGGTCAGGATGGAACATTATATCTCAGTGTGTGTGAGATGATTGGCTGGTCAGAGCTGGGAGGGCTCAAAGGAATTCCCCAGAGGAATTTGACAGACATTTTGGAGTGGGGTTGAGATTTCCATGGGGAATAGAACTGAAGGTTTAAGTTTTATTTAAAGAGATTTCAAGGGGCAAGGAGGTCCGTGTGATACTGGGTTATAATAATAATCATGACAACCATCGCTTATTGTTTATGTATTACATGTCATGGATCTTTCGGTTTTGTTCTTTCTTTTTCAGAGTTTTTACAATTCCTGCATAAATTAGGAGGAGAAAGAAACATAAACGCCGTTTATCTCCCTCCTGGGTCAGGCATCAAAGGTATTTTATCCACGTTGATTTGTTCTCTCGTGTCTCTTACAAGGTCAAGTATCACCCTTGTTCATCCTGATACTTCATTATCTTCTCTCTTTACCAGGGCACTCTGTTCATGTATCTAACAGTGCTCATTCTAATTTGTGTTTATATGTTTGCTTGTTCACGTAACATTTCCTCGGTAACCTCCCACCCGATGGCAAACTCCTTGAAGGCAGGCACCATGCCTGTTTTATCGGCCCACACGTGAACAGCATCCGTTACTGTGTCAGCACACACTTATCACTCACAGATGTTACCTATTGTTCTCATAGCAAGGAGTCAGTAAGTGAACGAGATTAAATGAATAAAGGGATGCAGTGAGGGAATAATTCTGCATGTTCAGAAACTGAGTTCAGAGAAGGTCACTTATCTGAGACCCTATGACTAAAGGCTGCAGGTCCTAGTTCCAGAGCAAACAAACACACTTCTCACTAAATCTCTCTGCTACAAGCAGGGGAGTGGGCTTTTCAAGGAGTGTTTCCCAGCCTGGCTCAGGAGAAACATAGGTTTCTGTGCCAAATATTACTCTCTATCTTACAAAATTTGAGACAGGAATAAAGAGGCAGCTTGAAATGAGTCTATCCCAGGGCTGATGCATAGTCAAGCTGCCCAGCATGCAGCCTCTGAGCATTGAGAGGGCACTGGCCACGTCTAGTGTCTACGTGGTCACCACACGTGGAATGTGTAGTCCTGGTGTTCCAACCAAGGTCTCACACTTACAGGACTGTAAAGATGTGGGGAGACACGTGGGTCTCATCATTTTTACTCCACTCCAAGGCTAAGGCTGCCGCGCATAGATCTTAGAGGACAGTGCTGAGAACGATTGCTTTGTCACGAAACTTCATGAAAGCAAATGAATGGACGTGCTTTTGCCAGAGCGGCTGTGATGTATCACTCAAGGTACTTAAGATGGTCGGCCACCACCGAGTCATTTAGTAGGAGTAACAAATTTCCATGTCAACCTGCAAGGTGATCCTTATGACCTCTTCGAACAGAAAATGTCAACATATCACTGCATTTTCATGCTAACAAGCATTGAGAAGATAGATTGCTTTTCTATTTTTTTCTCTTGGTCTTCACCCTTGCCCTGCACCCAGCAGTCAATGTGGGCTGAACACACAGCGGCTCTGACGGGGCCTGATGCCCTTTGTTAAACTCAGCCCCTGCTGCAGACAGTTGTTTAGTACAGAATCTTTACCCCACACTCAACCTGCATTCAGAAAAGAAAAAAGACAATCTCTTTTTCTTGATGGAGGCTAATAACAAACACCTGTTTAGCTCCTGGCAGGCTTCTGGGGCAGAGCTGGGTTTTTACCTCGGTAGCCTTGGATACCTTTTCCTGCAACTTTCGGAGAAGGAAGTGGAGTGTCTGTTAGTAACTCCAGAAGAGGAGTAAAAGAGTACAGATCCTGGAGTTAGAAAATCCTGAGATCAAAACGTAGAATTGTTCCTTCCTACCTGAGGGCTTTGAACCAGTGAGTTAACCTCTGCGCTCACTTGCTTCCCCTTTACAATGTGGAATATAATGACCACCGCTAAGAGTGATGACCAAGATTAATATATATAATGATTATACAGGGAGTCAACAAAGTTCAGGTGCAACTTAAAATAGTTGACTATTTTTTTTCTGTTGCTAAGACCTATTCAAGGCAGCCTGAGCCTGGGAGTGGAGTGAAATAGTTGACTATTTTAAATTGCATGTGAACTTTACAGACACCCTGTATATTATATTATTATAATACATACCATACCCTCTGGGATGTGTCTATTAATATAGTTGGCACATAGTAGGCACTCAAGACCTGGTAACTATTATCAGTTATCAGATCCGAGATGTGCAAAAAGATGTTCATCACAGCACTCTTTATAAATACAAACCTCAGAAGTGTCTTCAAGGTATCCCAGGGAAGAAATAATTACATCAACATGAAATGCTCCTACCAGAAATATATCACACACTCATTACAAATCCCGATTCTTAAAGCAGTGGGAAAATGCTCACAAATGAAATGTCAAGTTAAAAAAAAGATTCAAATCACAAATATATATCCTAATTTATGCAAAAGAAACAATACGATGCTATGTACATGCATAATTGAATAGGACTCTCCCCACTCTAGAAAAATACATTCCTGCCTCGTTTTTCCAGGAAAAATACATTCTTGGAAGTTATAGTTTATCTCAGAGGTGAGAGTATGGGTGGTTTTTATTTTCTTCTTTGTTCTTTTTGTGTGTTCTAGATTTCCCACAATGCATATTTCTTGCAATTACAATATAAAAAAGCAAACATTATTACTTTTTAAAAATGATAGGAGAAGCTATCACAAGAAAGTGACTCGTTTGTCACAAAGCAACAGCTGCTGATCACCATTAACTAACTCCTTGCTCCGTGCATTCAAATGCCCCAGCCATGGTCTGGCATCAGGGGACAGCAATGGCCCCTGTGTGCCAGGTCAGCTTCCCAGATGGGCTCTTCATGGCAGTGGGCTGGCCAGGCTGGGGCTCCTCCCTCTTCTCTGCTGGTGTTTCCTCTGGCATTTATTCACTCACATAGCCTATAGAGTTAAAAGAGGTTTGTTTCTTTTCAGGCTGTTGAGTGCAGCCAGGGTAATTTAGTAGAAAAATGTCATGCTAATGCAATTCAAAGTTCAAATGATCTTTCATTTCGAGGGAAAGAAGAATGTGTGTGCAGTTGGAATGTTAAAACTCACTACTTGCCCTGCAATTCCAATAGAAATATGAGCTGCAAGGGCTACATAAGTCACATGAAGTACTGTGAGTGAAATGCGCAAAATGAATAAAAATGATCCGGAAGCCGTTTATTAGCATTGCTGGGGGCCAGCGGCAAACAAGAACTGTGACCGTCAGAAGCTGTGTTGGAAAGAAGGAGTGTTTGCATAAAATTACAATAATCCTGAAATAATGAGAACGGGTGTGATCAGCGAGGTCCTTCTTACTGATGTCACGAAGGCTGCCCTCAGTCTCCCAGAGAGCTGTGCCCTTTCCCAGCCCACACGCCCTGCCCTCCTCCCTCTGCTGGGTTTGGCTGCACCTGTAGGTGGGTGGTGGGGGGCGAAGTCAGGGGAGAGGTTTTGTGTGCCCACAGTGCTGCCTGCCAGCTGGAGAGAGGGATGGAAGTATGGATGGGGGAAGTCGTAGTCCCCTGGGGCTCAGCTTAGGCCACACATGAAAAGGCGAGAGAGTGTGGTTGGCACTCAAGTAGGGGAGCTAGCTTCCCCCGCCCTGCAGGAGCTTGGAGGGCAGGGCTGTCCTTGGTGCATTCCGCCTCCTCCCACTCCACTTCCGGTTTCCCCCTCTGCCACCAAAAGGTGCTTGCAGGACCGCATGTTGGTTATTTATATCTGAACATGAATTTGCCATCTTGTTTCTGCTCATATGGGATTAACATTTTCAGACAGAGCTGTTAGGATCCATTGAAATTCTTTATTCCTTTCCTCCACCAATTTTCAAAAGGGGTATGAGGCAGCAACGTGTGAAGAATTTGTCCAAGTCGTCTTCTGCACCTCTTCCCCTCCTCTTCCTCCGTCTCCTCTCCCTTCTCCTTCTCCTCCTTGGACAGAGTCTCACTCTGTTGTCCCGGGCTAGAGGGCCATGGACTCAGCCTGGCTCACAGCAACCTCAAACTCTGGGTTCAAGTGATCCTCCTGCCTCAGTCTTCCAAATAGCTGGGACTACAGGTGCCCGCCACTACACCAGGCTAATTTTTCTATTTTTAGTAGAGATGGGGATTTCACTCTTGCTCAGGTCTCTCATGAACACCTGAGCTCAAGTACTCAGCCTCCCAGAGTACTAGGGTTCTAGGCTGAGCCACCACACCCAGCTCCAAGTTTTCTTCTTTAGAAAAATCAAATTCATTCTATCATTAAGAGACCATCTTGAATCACCACCGACGCATCCTGCTTTCATGACTTCCCTATAGTTGTTATAGTCTGAATTGTGTCTTATTCTTGCCCAATTCAAGTGTTGAAGGCCTAACCCCTAAAGTGACTGTAATCAGAGATAAGGACTAGAAGGAATTAAGATTAGATGAGGTCATAAGGGTGAGTCCCTGATCCCAGGCACAGGAAGAGGAGGTCGTGTGAGCACACGGTGAGGTTATGGCACCTACAAGTCAAGGGAAGAGGGCTCAGAATGAAACCTACCTGCTGATATCTTGATCTTGAACTTAACAATAATCCCCAAATAATGAGGACAGGAGAACCACGAGTAATACATTTCTGATGTTTAAGCCACCCAGTAGCTTTTTGTTACGGAAGTTGGAGAAGACTAATATAATCTTATACAAACAAGCAAATCCCAAGATAACGTGAGGAGATGAAGTCTTTACTTATGCAAAGGCAGTAATGTAACAACTTAAAAAAAACGATAAAAGATTCAAGTCCTGTGTGTGTGTGTATGCGTGCGTGTATGTGTGTCTACACACAGCCAAAAGTACAGGTGTTCTTTCTTTAGAGAGTGTTAATTTTCCAGTATGTTTCATCTAAGTAATTTTCCATGTTTCATTGTAGGGTAGAGGAGAGAAATGTGTAGATTTAGTGGTGGTGGTGAGAGGGGGTGTTTAGGAGGTGAGAAGAAAGGAATAAGAAGAACTATTTTTCTTTTCATTTTGCATCTGGTCCGAAGAGCCAAAAGAAAAAATTACAATTATTTGTCATTGTGTATCCCAATATATCTGTCCTGCGTTGCTACGCAAATTGCCTACCATAGAGTATTAGTTCAGCAAAGGGACATTAATGGGAGACATTAAAGAGTGTCTTTGGTCAAATGAGTTTATGCACTGCTTTGCATGAGTTTTCAAAGCTTGTGTATCATGACTCTCTAAGAGGCACACACGGCCTCCAGTATGTCCCCCCGTGTTAGACCAAAACTCCATTTTCACTATTTATTTTCAGAATCATGCTCAGGGCTGTGGTGCTACAATGGAAGGCCCTGGCGTAGAAGTCACAAAATCCAGTTCTGTACCTGTTTTTCTACTCATCTGTTGCATAATCCCCAGCAAGTCACCCCTTGGTGCTGCAGTAGCTTTGCAACAAAATGAATGGTCGATTTGTTACGCTGACTCTTCCCCTCTCCTCTGTGACTCTGCGTCTGTGACTTCAGGCTCTCCTGACGCACATAGACTCTTGGGCCAGGCATCCATTTCCCTATCTCCTCCTAAGTAGAGAGATGTGCAACTTACCTTCCACAGGTCTCTTGTCAAGAGTAAATGAATTAGTGCGGGTGAAAGTACTTAGACAAAATAAAGTGCTAAATAATTTCTAATGCCTTCAGGGAATGGGTTATGACTTCCCTGCCATTCTAAGTGCTGCACAAACCAGGAGGAACAGTGTTAGGAATGATGAACCACTTAGAATTCAAACTCTGGAATCAGACTGCTTGGATTCAAATCCCAGCTCTGCTTTGAATTCTGGAATGATCTTGGGTGGGTTATCAAGGACTTGTGCCTCACTTTTCTTAGCGTTAAAGTGGAAATAATTTATCTTGTAATTGCTGAGGAATAAATGAAATGATACGAGTAAAAGGGCAAAAAAAATATCGCTTGGTATTTAGTTAACTCCCTGGGTTTATTAACTATTCTTCCATGTCATTGTCATCTTTATCATTAATCATCATTAACAATGTCATTGTTTTATTTTGGAGAGTTTCACTGAGATGTGATCAGAGTTTCACCTGAGATCGTAGGTGATCCACCTGCCTCAGCCTCTGAAGTAGCTGGGACAGGTGCCCACCATACCACCTCATTAATTTTTCTACTTTCAGTAGAGACAGGATCTTGCTTTTGCTCTGGTCTTGAATTTCTAAGCTCAAGTGATCCTCCCACCATGGCCTCCCAGAGTGCTAGGATTATAGGCATGAGCCATGGCACCTGGCCTGTTTTGATTTTTATTTTGAAGCTCGGAAAGATATGTAGAAGTTTCAGGGAAGTAACAAATAAGGACTTTTGAGTGTGCTGCCTTTGGGGACAAGCTTGAGTGAGGACATCTCTGATTTGAGGCTGCGCTGGACAGTGATGGGTTTGCTCAATGCATGGCCGTATCTAAGGCTTTTAAACTCGTCAAATGAGCTGGATGTCCCCTGGGTTCTCTGCTGGCCTCTATTAGCTGATAAGCTAAACAAGTGGATTGCCCTTGCTGTGAACAAGTGCTTACTGGGCACTCCATTTTGCAAGCCATAGTGCTAACTTTAAGGCAGAGATAAAAAATCAGGGAACTCCCCATGAAGGAGATTACAAGTCAGAGAGAGACCAAAGGTGTTAACTTCCCAAAAAAGGCAAGGAGAACAAACATCTGACAGTATTCTGCCTGTCTTTGGTAAGTCTGTGAATGCTCACGGGTGGGTTTTGACCTTCAGTAAGGTAGATTTGGAAGGTGAGAGGAAAGGGGAACATTAGGAATAAAGACCCACAAGTAGGCACGTTGTTTTGAAGGTGGGAGAGGGTGGCTAAGAGCAGAGACTAAGTTAGCAAGTGGCGGGACATGCGTTGGAGGGTAGTTCGTAGAATATTAGGCAGAGAAATTCAGACCTCATACAAGAAAAAATCAGCAAAAGACAAATTGCTTTTCTTTTTAAACTGTCTGCTTTCTCCTTGTGAAAGCAGAAAGGTCATACAATGAAAGTGAGTCATCATTCTTTTCCACTCACTTAGCGTTCAGCATAAATCAACATTTGCCTTGGGTGAATGGGCAGGTAGTTATTTGCAAGGCTGAGTCAAGGCGTGCAGCCAGAAGTGGGTGATGCCAGGAGCCCGCCTTTCTCTGAAACTGGCCGGGGTCCTGTTCAGTGGAAATGTACTAGGGCCAGAGGGTTGGCGGGCTTGATGCTCTTGGAGGATGGTGGGAACAGAGCACCCACATTGCAAGGACTCTCAGAGAAGAGTTGGCGGTGGGGAAAATACTCCTGGAGCTGTGTAGGGGTGTCTGGAATTTTAACTTATACTACTTAACTTGTATATTTTAACCTATACCGTTGAATAAATGATTGTTATCATAGAGCACGGGGAAGGGCTTTCATCAGGATTAATAAAACAAGGATAAATTGTCTTCACCTTACACCTCTGAGAAATTTGGACCTTCAACTTGGGGCAATTAAAAGCCCATTAAACACGGTCACTGTGCCTCTGGTGATTGCATCCTGTTCTTTCCACTGTCAGCAGTTGCCAGCCCCCTTCCTTGCCAAACCTGGTCACCAATGTGGGCAGTCAGCTATTTAAGCAGAAATGATTTCTCATGAAAATCTATATATTATTTAATGCTTTTGCCCTTTCCCTCAGCTCTCCCTTTTCACAAGCTTCTCGGCCAGGATTTCAATCTGCTTTTGATGCGTTGCAAAAAGAAATGCACAGCAAACTCCAGTGGGAATCACGCCTCTGTCCCTGATGTCTGGAGTCTCTTAATTTATGGCACTTTCATGCTGGGGTTCTGCAGCCCTTTAATGGGGCCTCGCGGTAAAGTTTGGGTAGGGAGAAATCATACCACTTAGAAATGGTTCTGCTTTGACACTCTCTGCTTCGCTAGGAGTTTTTCTTCTCCTTTGTCTTTAAAGCCAGAGCCATTTCCTAGAATAAATGTTGCCTGAACACTGCAGAGGAGAGAGGAGAATCAAGGCTCTGGGAGATTCAGATACCGACAGTGCACTCAAGTGACTTCGACAGTTCATTGACCAATCAACAAATATATAATGCTCTCCTGCCACCAGGAAGGTTTAATGCCAGGAATTGTGGGAGTATCAAATGTGAATGAAATCCTGTCCCTCCAACTCTCTAAATTCAAAAGCTTCTCACTGTTTTAAACTGTGTACTGCCTCCCAGCCAGGCATGTTGCCTTGGTGCCCAAATCCTCATCTGGACTAACCCGATGGACCTTTCTGCATACAGCTGTGCTCCTGCCAACCGGCAATTCCTCCTGCTCTATTTATCTGAGGATAAATCACCTTGGACCTATGGATTCCTACCCAGCCACTTCTGTCTGTCACATTTTTTCATTTTTACTGGTCAGTTTCACACACACCTCCTCCAGGAAGGATGTCCTGACTTGTTTTCAGCTGTGCATGACCTTTGTTCCTTTCATCCCCGATGGTGTCCTGTACAGTGGTGCTTGGCAGAGCAGGAAGATAAAACAGCATTTGCCAACTGACTAATTTAATGAGGTTGAGGGGTCCCCTAGGATCGTCAGGGTCAAAGTGATAGAGAAAAGACTTGGTTTGTACCCGGACTGCAATTCTGAGGATGAGGGTAATGAGGGAAATTGAACTGAATTGTCAAAGAGGTAAATCAGTAATCATTAGAAGGTGTGCAGGTTCATAACCACACAGAGTAGCGACATTTTCATGAACAGCCCAGAAGACACCACACTGAGATGAGTATTATTCTTCAACGTGGTCCCCTTCAGGGACTTACTTCACCGGAGCTGACGATCCCAGGCCTGGGCGAGCCCCTCCAGCCCACCCCTCACTAGTCCTGCCATTGTAACTCTCACCATTCTATACAGTTTCTGCTCAGTGGAGTGTCAGGGACGCCAACAGCGTCCCCAGGACTGTGCTAAACACATGGAGACATAAAAGGCAAATTGTGCTTCTTATGAGTTTATAACTATGCTGGGAAGAAGTATATGAAAGAATCAAATCCTAATGCCAATCAGTCCATGAGATAGTACAAAAAGGACTCATGTAGATTTCTGGATTTAGGGAGGAGGGTGCGGGTGGGGCCTGGGGCATTCTGGCTTGGGGAGGTGAAATGTCTGACATGGCAACTCGTGATCTCACTGCCACAGCTCAACCTTTCTCTCCTCACCTCTCTGAATGAGCCCCTGACTCTTCCTTTTGGTGCAAATCCTCAGCGTACCCTGTCTCCCAGGCAAACGATCTCAGTCAATTTGGCCTTTTTGCTTTCACTAGACACCTCTGTCTAATCAGTCGTCTATTATTACATTCTGTTGCTTTTATCTCTAAGGTTTGCCTATAAATAGTAGCTCAGGCCCTCAAAGGCTTTGTGTTTTCCAACATTATTTGAGTTATCTATGGGTTGCGTAACAAACTACCCCCAAACTTAGCAGCTTAAAACAATAGCCGTTTTAATATACTTTATGATTTTGTGGCTCAGGACTGGCATGGAACAATTATTCAGTCTCACACGGCATCCACAGGGGCCTTCTCTGGTGTTCACTGGAAGGTCGGCAGGTCTGGACAGGGCAAGCTGGTTGCACTTTCATATGCTGTTGAGGAATGCTAGAATGCTGAGCTCACCTGAAACCACTGACCGGGTCTATGCATGGACTCTCCAGCATGGTGACCTCAAGGTGGTAAGATCTCTAAAATGGGAACTCAGAGCTGCTAAAAAAAGAATTAAAAAAAAAACAAAAACCAACTCCAAGAGACCATAAGCAAAACCTGCTCTTCCCTTAAGCCTGGGTCTAGCAAAGGGCACAACACACTTTTGCCATAAATCACCAGTCATGTAATCCTGGAACCACCCTAAGGTCAAGGGCAAGTGACACAGATCCCACTTATGGGTGGAATAGCTGTCAGAGGACTTGTGGCCATTCTGAAATCTATCATACATATTATGTTTTTTATTTTGACAGTGGGGGGCAATGGGAAGACTGTGGCACCTGGCTCTGTTCTCTTACTAACCCCCCCACGTGAGCATGAGAGAACCCCTTCCCATCTCTAAGTCTTAGAACTTCTTCAGCGATGGGTGGGTTCAGCAGTTCTCAAAGACCAGCAGCGTCGGCTTCACCTGCAAACTTGTTAGAAAAACTCTAAGCCCCTCCCCCAGAACAAATGAATTTAAAATCTTGAATGGTACCCAGAAATTTATATTTTCCAAGACCTTCACACGATTCTGTTGTGCATAAGGCTTTGAAAACCCCATGGAGTGGATGATCTCCAAGGGTCCTTTTAGGTAACTTCTTATGATTCTAACTTTAGTCCTTTAGGTGACTTCCTATGATTCACGAAAACACCCTGTCATCCTGCATGACCAGAATTTAATAGTCAACTAATTGAAAAAGAATCAATTAAAATTGAGAAATGCTACTTACATACTTGAAACTTTTAATTTCAACGAAAGCAAGCTGATCTTTTGATGTTGGGTCAAGGCCTTTCTTTGAGTATGAGTCTATAGGTTGGATTTCTATGACTTCTTTTCTGTATAAATCACAACTTTAATGCATGATCTAAGATTTTCAGGTTTCTTAAAAGCAGAAAAAGAACTCAAGATTTTGCAAAGGCATCTGAACAGTTCATTTGAGCGACTCATCTTTAGTGACTATCTCCGAATATCTGACTTATTGGTTTACATAACAAGGTCGACAGCAACATTTATAACATTTCATTAAGTCATGAGAATCACTGGAATAAAAAAGTTTGGGAACAAACTCAACTGGTGGGAAGAGAAGGCCAAGTGCACCAAACGGTAGTCTACTCATCCCTTGCATTCACTTGGCTGTAGGTATCCACCATTCAGTTGTAAGGACAAGATAAGGTTCCTGTGGAGAGTCGACTTAGCTGAACCTGAGTAGGAGTGTCTCCAGCATTGTTGATTCCTCCTTACCCAAAACTCCTGTCTTCTTCCCTCTCGTTTTTTGCATTCTTGGCATATATTTAATTCAAATCCTTTTCACCTAACCCTGAGTAGCTACAAAAGCACCCAGTCTGATCTCACTGTCTTAACGCTTAACACCTTATAGCGTCTGCAAAAATGCCTGCCTACAAAAATCCTGCCACTCACATTTCAGCAGGACAGAGTGAGAAGAACACTGGATTGAGAAGCTAAAGACTCGGTTTGGGTCTCAATCTCTTATGTCTAGTTGTGGGCCAGTGAAAGACTCACATCCTTTCTGGAGGTGCTTTCCCTCAAACAAGTTACAAGCAACCAGTGTTAACACACCCCTCAGAGGTGATTGTAAAGATTAAGTGGCCTTAAATAGGCAAAAGTGTTTTGAGTTTTGAAAACCGAACAGAGTTATACGATTTTCATTTATTTTTTTGTCGCTATGTGATAAAGCCCCGTCTTTTCATTGTAGCATCCAGCAATCTGTCCCTAGCTCATCTTTCCAGCTTTTTTTTCTCAAAGCCACCGTGAGGCCACACTGCTCAAGATCCCATACACCGAGTTTCCTACCGTTAGGCCTTTGGCTACTGCCCCCCCTCAAAGGCCTTTTTCCTTTTCTCAGCTCCTTGAACTTTACCCTGGAGGACCAACTTGCACTTCCAGAAATGATTCCATAACTAGGTTGGTTTACCTTCCTCTGAGTAGGCCTTTCCCTGAGACACTCACTCACAAGGAAAGGGCAGAACACGAGGGCAAGTCAAACAAAGAAAGCTCCCCCAGCCTCCTGAGACCCAGTGGAGAAGAGAAAAACAGAAGTTTTCTCACCAAAAAAGAAACATTCAGAGTTATTATTTCTTACTGCCTTAGGCAGGGTTTGGCACACCTTGAAAATAGATAAGAAAGTATTTTCTCTTGCCAGCCTGCAGCTCACCAAAGAAATTACATTTTTCCTTATTTTGTTGGGACAGGATTGCACACTTGCTAATGGAAGTTAGAGGGTGCAGCAGTAACATCACAGGCTCGGAGTATGGTGGCCCCATGGAGTCATCTCTCTTGTGGTCATCTGGTGGTTGGGATTTCTCTTACTGAGACAAGCCAGGCTCAGCATGCAGGCACCATTCAGCCTCAAATCCTTTTACAACGTGTGCAAGCCACTCACACTCTTGCCTTTTCAACATGGCACTGAGGCCTGCATCAGTTAGCATTCTAGTTAGGTGCAGGCCACAGAAAACGTGACTGAGAGTGGTTTGAGTAAATAAGGGGTTAATATATACACTGCAACACATGCTTTGGGCACAGGCAGTCTTCAGATGTAGCAGCTCCAACAGGCCCCTGAAGATGCAGACGCTTCTCTCTTTCTGCTCTATCATCTTGAACGTCTTTAGAACTTGTCTTTCATTGCAAGAGGACTTCTGTGCCTTTGGGCATGGGATCACGTTCCAGGCAGGAAGAAAGAACAAGGTAGAGTGGCAGGGTATGTGACACTGAGCCTATTCCTTTTAAAGACCTATCCTGGAAGAAGAGCTATATTTACCAGTAGTTCATACCTGGTATCTTGTGCAATTGATGGTTATTTATTTTCAAGATTGCTGTTGCATAAAAACTCTACCCAGTAACTTCCGCTTCATCTCATTGTTTAGATCTGGGTCAGATGGACAGCCTTGCCTGGGATAGAGTCTAGAAAATTGAGTATCTTTGCCAGGACACATTGCCATGCTCAAATAGGATTGGGCTTCTGCCAGGATGAAAGGAAGAATAGATATTGAGCTGGCAACTAGTAGAATCTACCATCACGCTGAGGTTCAGACTTGGGTATTATCACCACATTGCACCACTCGGCTAGCTCTACATTTCAAACCTGTAGGCTTCAACTGTATTAGGTGTAATTAGATGACCAAAGAAAGCAAATCTCATTTTAAGGCAACATTTTTTTTGGAAAGTCTCAAGCCACATGGCCTTCCAAATCCATTTCAAAGACTACGACCTTCAAGGCACCTCATTCACCTTCGTCCTCACCCCATGTTTGCTGTGTGTCCTGTTCACTTGATGTTCATCTTGGGTAGAAGTCATTCTCCACCCAAGCAAATGATAAATTCCATTGAGGACTGAATTATTTTTTACTTCTCTTTTATATTCCGTATGGGGCCCCATATACGTGGTTTGCCTATTAGATGGTCACTGTCTGGTTAGTAGGAAATGGAGTCATGGAGATAACCTTGAGATAGATATGCAAGAAACAGTCAGAGGCTGTGTTTCTGGGTCTAAGAGTCTGTTTGAGGGACCAGTAAGAGATAAAATTAGGAAAGTCATCCATTCCTTTAACCCTTTAATGTATTTATTTCTTTTTTTTCTTTTAATTAAATCATAGTTGTGTACATAAATGCAATCATGGGGTACAATGTGCTGGTTTTATATACAATTTGAAATATTTTCATTGAACTGGTTGACATAACTTTCATGGCATTTTCTTCATTATTGTTTGCAGACATTTATGTTCTACGTTTAGTAAGTTTCACCTATACCCTTCTGAGATGCACCGTAAGTGTGGACCCACCAATTACTCTCCCTCCATCCACCCTCCCTTCTCCCCTCCCCTCCCTTGCCCCTTTCCCCATGTTCTTGTGCTGTAATTGGGTTATAGCTTTCATATGAGAGTTATAAATTAGTTTCATAGTAGGGCTGAGTACATTGGATACTTTTTCTTCCATTCTTGGGATACTTTTCTAAGAAGAATATTTTCCAGCTCTATCCATGTAAACATGAAAGAGGTAAAGTCTCCATCTTTCTTTAAGGCTGCGTAATATACCATGGTATACATGTACCACAATTCATTAATCCATTCGTGGGTTGATGGGCACTTGGGCTTTTTCCATGACTTAACAATTATGAATTGGGCTGCAATAAACATTCTGATACAGATATCTTTGTTATAATGTGATTTTTGATCTTCTATGGATATATACCTAGTAGAGGAATTGTAGGATCGAATGACAGTACTATTTTTAGATTTCTAAGTATTCTCCAGATATCTTTCCAAAAGGACCGTATTAGTTTGCATTTCCACCAACAGTGTAGAAGTGTTCCCTTTTCTCCCCATCCACACCAGCATCTCTGGTTTTGGGATTTTGTCATGTGGGCTAATCTCATTGAAGTTAGATGATATCTCAAAGCAGTTTTGATTTGCATTTCTCTAATGATTAAGGATGATGAGCATTTTTTCATGTGTCTGTAGGCC
>CAUYRH010138062.1:0-31341 GCA_963574655.1 Perodicticus potto
TTGGATGAGATATTTAATGAATGGCGACTCTATACCATATAATATACATACATAGGAACATGTACACATGTTTAATCATTGTTTTTTGTCAACAATTAATGGCTTTTAAAAGTTAATAATTGTTAGCAAGCAATGGTTGTCAATGGTATCATAGCTTTGACAATAGTATCTTAAATTAGGTTGATAAAACATTGATGTAAGAGTCATGACTTAGAAGAAACCAAATTATTTCATCTAACTGCAATGCAAAACAAAATTTTATAAATGACCCAATAAAAACATAAACCCAAAATATGGCACAGCTGAAAATGTTGGTAAGTGTTGTGTGGAGAAAATGATTCTGTAGTCAGGTAAATTTGAGAAACAATGGACACTGAAAATAAATAGAGTTCATTCAACCAGGACTTCTCAGAGCCTTTAAAATACTAATACGCCTTGTTAACCTCTAAAAGCATACAATACACATTTGTTTTAGGAAACTTCTTTTCACAGAATAAATACAGTTTGGAAAAAACAAAATGCTGATGGTAAGTCTTGCTTAAATAAGTGTGGGAAATATTAATCTAAACAAAGTTAACAAGATCTCTTGATTTTAGTTTCTCAAAGATCCTATACAGAAGTCACCAAAAAAAAAAAAAAAAGAAAGAAAGATATACATTTTAAGAAAAAAAAGTTTTAAAACTATAATGCTCAATATACACTGATAATAAAAGATGAATATAAATCACATTTGAACACCTCTTATAATTACAGAAGTCCAATATGATCTGAGTATTACAAATTTAATGCAGTTTTTCCTTTTTTCAAATGTGTATATGTTATTTTGGCACCCTCGGTAAATTAACAATGTATGTGAGCATCCAAAGGTGTGATATAATACAAACATTGTTTGACTGTGTAACTACAATTGTGCTTTGCGTGCTCTTTTTGTTGTTGGTTGGTTGTTTTGGCAGAGCAGTCTGTAATACTAAAATTAGTATTTTGGTTGTTAGTGGGGTGTTCTTCAGTTTGGGAGTTTTTGTTTTCGTTTTTTTTGAGAAATTGCTACTATAAGGTTTCAAAAGAAGATAAGGCCTTTACCATACTGTGTGTAACAAAGACTGCCGGCTTTCTATAGCATTCACTCTCTGTTCTTCTATAGTAATGAGACCTCTGAATTGTAGCTAGACACAAGCCTTATGGAACAGATACTGTATTTATAAGCCTTCCTCATGGGATCATTTTCTGGTGAGAGGGATAAAGAAATGGTGTTTTCAAGTCTCAGGGAATATTCTGTAACAGCACGGAGCCAGCAAACTTTTTTCTAAGAACAGTCTGATAGTAAATAGTTTATGCTTTGCAGACAATGCAGTCTCCATCAAAAATACACGAAAATGAATGAATGAACATGGGCATAAGGAATTTTTTTGGGGTGATGAAAATGGAGATTTTGTAACTGTACTAAAAGTCATTGGATTGTATACCTAAAAGGGTGAATTTAATAGCATATGTATTCTATATCATTATATAATGGTATATTAGTAAAGCTGTCAAAAATAATAAGAAAAAAAAAACTCTGTTATTGTAGCAAGAAGCAACCACAAATAATATAAAAACAAATGGATATAACTGTGTTCCAATAAAGTTTATTTATAAAAACAGGTAGCACAGTGTTTCTAAATTCTGTGGGCATTGTAAATTACTGTGGTTAGTAAAACAAACACATGAAGTCTGATAGGCTGAAAGGAGACAGAATACTGTCTAGGGACCTCGGGAGCTGAGGAACAACATGGTAGTAAGTTCCTCAGGGCCTCATTAGCATATCTTAGGGTTGAAGAAGCTGAAAACCTGGAGCCACCAATAACAAGAGACATAAAAAGTCCCAAGAAACTACCAATCTTGCTACTTGAAAAACTAAGAAAGGATTATTTTAGTAAGACAGGGAAAATTTTGGAGACTATAACCAAAATTCTCTAGGGCAACTAGAGAAAAAATGTGATCTTATCCTCACCCACATTGGTACCAGGCAAGTGGGGAACCAAGACTTCTACTCTCACAAAGTACACCCAACACCCATTGAGGGTGGTGTTAGCAAAAGCAAAGTAGGAAGTTGGGGCTTTTGCCACCCCCATTGGTAATGAAGCTCCCTAATGCACACAGGGAACCTGGACTTCCACGCCTACCCTGCAGTTATAATCTATCCCTTCTTTTCCTAAGGCCTCCTGGAGTATCAGGCCTTTTCTGTAACTGAGGGGTATATAGAGTGTCAGTGGAGTAGAGTATCAACAGACTATCAGTGGAGGCCACCCCAGCAGTTGGCACCCAGTAATGAGGAGTGATGAGGAGCAGCAATGAAAATGCCTTCCTTGGTTTCAGTGGAGGTAAAGTGGGAAATCTGGACACCTGGACTTCTGCCTCCACCTGGCCATACAATGAGGTGGTGTCCCCCCTTTCTGAAATGGTGACAGAGAAACCTAGCTGAAAAGAGGGTTTTTGTTATTTTGTTTTGTTTTTTGATATAATCTCACTCTGTCACCCTATATAGAGTGCCATGGCATCATCCTGGCTTGCTTTGACCTCAAACTCCTGGGTTCAAGCGATCCTCCTGCCTCAGCCTCCTAAGTAGCTGGGACTCCAGGTGTATGCTACTATGTCCAGCTAATTTTTATATTTTTAGTAAAAACGGGGTCTCACTCTTGCTCAGGCTGATTTCAAACTCCTGAGGTCAAGTGATCCTTTTGCTTTGGCTTCACAATGTGCAAGGATTATAGACATGAGCCCCCACGTTCAGTCTTGAAAAGAGGTTTAAATAAGTTTAAATAAGTAAAGGTTTAAATAAGTAACCTCCCATAACACAATACAAAAAAAAGAAAAATCTTGGTTTTATTTAAGGGAAAAAAAAAAACAGTCAAAGAACCAAGAAGATCTAAAACCAAATGAAAACAAAAAAGACAATCAAAACATGTCACGATGAGATGACAGAGGTCTTTGAATTATCTGACAAAGGTTAGATACAAAATCCATGATTTAAAAAATACTTCAGAGAGGAATTACAAATATGCTTAAACCAAATAAGAAAAACAAGACGTCTCAGCACATAAATTAAAAATATAAAGAACTAAATTAAACTTGTATAACTAAAAAAAATCCCTTAAAATAGTTAATTGGATAGTGTCAACAGAACTTGGAAGAAACCAAGGAAAGACTCAGTAAACTAGATG
This sequence comes from Perodicticus potto, assembly GCA_963574655.1. Classification (NCBI taxonomy): domain Eukaryota; kingdom Metazoa; phylum Chordata; class Mammalia; order Primates; family Lorisidae; genus Perodicticus; species Perodicticus potto. The sequence goes on from CAUYRH010138062.1 coordinate 3,201, forward strand.
GGAGAAGAAGAGAAATAACCCAAAATAAACAACAAATAAGAACAAGATTGATAAAGATGAAGAAATCCCCAGGGACCAATGCGGCTATGTAACACAAGGTTTATTATTTATGTCAATTCCCAGAAAGAGGAGAGACAAAATTTCAAGGATGTGACAGCTGAAAATGTCAAAATTTGATAGGAGATAACCTAGATAACCAGACACGGTGGTATAAGCCTATAGTTCCGGTTACTCAGGGAGCTGAGGCAGGAGGATTTCTTGATGCCAAGAGTTTTATGCTGAAGTGATCTAGGCTTTTTTCTGTGAATAGTCACTGCCCTGTACCATGAGCAATACAATAAGACTCCTTTCTTTTGAAAACTTTGAAAAATATATAGAATGTATAAATATAAAAGATATAAACCTGCAGATTTAAAAAACTGAGCAAATCTCAAGTAGGATAAACTCAAGGAAACCACCTCAAGACATTTACTAATAAAACTTCTGAAAGCCAAAGACACATAAAGGTCTTGAGAGCACAAAGAAAAAAAAATGATATCTTACCTGTACAAGAAAAAGCAAAAAAGATAACTGCATCTTTTCTATCATGGCAACCAGAAAGAAATTGCACAACTGAAAGAAAAGGATTAGTAACCCAAAGTCCTATATCTGGTTATGTTTTAGAAATAAAAAGGAAATTAAGACATTATAAGATCAAGGAAAACTAACTGACTTTGCTGTTAGTCAATCTTCTTCAAATGAATTTCTAACAAAAAATAATAAGGGAAGAAAAATTCTGTATACAAAAATATGGGCAAATATAATAGGCACTTTTCTTCTTTTAAGTTTTCTAAATTGTATTTGGTGGATAGGGGCAAAAATTTATCACTCTAATGTGTTTTTACATGTTTGTATAGAAAATGTTTAGACAATTACGTTGTTATTGTAGGATACAAAAGAACAGTAAGGGAGCTAAGATTTCTATATTTCATTCAAACTTGTAAAATGATGACACCACTGTATTATTTTATGTATATATAATGCAATGTCTATCTTAAATATTAAACAGTTAAACAAGAAGATAAACTCAAATAACTATAGATAATCAAGTTTGAATTCAAGAAAATGTTAAATTAACTAATAGAGAAAGATGAAAATGACAAAAGATAAATGAAAAAGAAACAGAGCAAACAAAAAAGATGGTAGAAGCCCTAATATATAGAAATTACATTAAATGTAAATGATCTAAATCAGCAGTTCTCAACATGTGGATTGCAACCCCTTTAGGGGTTGAACAATCCTTTCACAGGGGTTGCCTAAATACGTCCTGCATATCAGATATTTACATTATGATTCGTAACAGTAGCAAAATTGCAGTTATGAAGTAGCAACAAAAATAATTTTATGGTTGGGGGTTACCACAACATAAGGAACTGTATTAGAGGGTCACAGCATTAGGAAGATTGAGAACCATGGATCTCAATATACGAATCAAATAGATAAATATTGACAGATTGGATTAAATATATAACTCAACTATAGGCTCTCCATAAGAAACTTACCTTAAATATAAGAATGTAGTTAGTCTGAAAGCGAAAGAATAAAAAAAAAAAATCATCCAATTATTTATCAAAGGAAATAAGAAAGACTATATATTAATATCAGTTAAAATAGATGAGAAAAGTGTCAATATTCCAAGAAGACATAGCAACCCTAGAAAATGCAAAACCTTTGCTTTGCATTTACCAAACAAGAACTTCAAAATCATATATTATGACAGAAAACAAATCTCAAAAAATTTAAAAGAACTAAAATTATACACAGTATGTCCTCTGACCATAATGGAATCAAGCTAGAAAGCAATAACAAAAAAATTACAAGAAAATCTCCAATTGTAAATTAGACAGCACACTTCTAGATAATTCATGAAATAAATAAGCAGTTTTAACAAATTAAAAAATATTTTAAACTGGATGAAAATGAAAGTACAACATATCAAATTTCTGGGGCACAAAAACAGCAATAATCTAAGCTCCCACACCAAGAATATATTTTTAAAAATGAGCATGCTAAACACAAACCAAGATGAAGTGAAATATTTATGCAAATCATATCACAAATCAATGAAGTTAGAAATATAAAATCAATAGAGTAAAATAACCTTAAAGATTTGATTCTTTGAAGAAAGCAATACAATGGAAACATTTTTAGAAAACTGATAAAGAAATTAAAAATTAACAATATTAGCAATAAAACTAGAGATATTACTAAGATCTCACAGATATCAAACAAATAAAGAAATATTATAAATACCTCTACAAATATACATTTTACAATTTAGATGAAATGGATCAATTCCTACAAAAATTCAAACAGTACGACTCACCCAACATGCAATAGATAATTTGAACCATTCTATAATTATTTTAATAAATGAATTCTCAACTTAAAAAATGCCTCAAAGAGAGTGGCACCTATGTCCAGTGGGTAGGTCACCAGCCACATACACCGAGGCTGGTGGGTTCAAACCCAGCCCAGGACCAGCTAAAACAACGACAACTGCAACAAAAAAATAGCTGGACGTTGTGTAGGGTGTCTGTAGTCCCATTTACTTGGGAGGCTGAGGCAGAGCCCAAGAGTTTGAGGTTGCTGTGAGCTGTGACACCACGGTACTCTACCCAGGGTGACATAGTGAGACTCTATCTTAAAAAAAAAAAAGAAATGGTTTTACTAAATAATCTTTCTAGATACTAAAAACTACCAATTCTACTCAATTTCTTCTAGAAAATAGAAGAGAAGGAAATACTTTCTATTTCATTTTATATAGATAATATTTCTCTCATATAAAAATAAGACAAAGATAGTATGAAATGCGAAACAAACAAAACTGCAAACTAATATTCTTGCTGAATATGACAGAAAAATCTTTAACAAAATATTAGCAAATTAAATTATGCAATATATAAAACCAGTTCATACCATAGCCGGGTGGGGTTCATACCCAGAATGCAAGGCTGGTTCAGTATTTGAAAAAGCAACCAATGTAATTAATTGTTATACAGTAAGTTTTCTGGTCTTTGTACTGAGTTCCTTCTAAAGCCCTTGGAATTTCCTGAATGAAAGGAAAGAAGTGTCTTTTTTTTCTATTTATTAACCCCTTGTATCACTATGTTATCACTGTCGTGTGTTAATAAGGTGACTCTTGGTCAGCCACTTGATAGCTTCAGTATGTGGGCTGGTCACCAAGATGGCTAACTACATGATAAGAGTGCTGAGATTCCAAACCAACCTGATCTCCAAGGAAGTGGGTGGCTGGGAGGCTGGAGGTTAAGTTAATGACATGGCAATTACTTCATCAATCATACCTAGATAATGAAACTCCAAAAAAACTCTGGATTCTGGGGTCAAAGGAGTTTCTTAGCTGGTGAACACATCAGTGTGCTGGAGGGTGATGTGCTATCATTTCACAAGGAGAGGGCAATGAAGATCTGTATTTGGGATGCTTCCAGACCTCACCTTATGTGTCTCTCCGTTTAGCTGTTCCTGAGTTATATCTTTCATAGTTGAATAGTAGCTACAACACTTTCCCGAGTTCTACTAAAGTCATTCTACCAAATTATTAAATCGGAAGAATCATGGCAACCTGGAAATTTGTGGCCAGTCCGCCAGCTGGTGACCTGGGTATCTCTGGAAGTTGTTACTGGCATTGAAAGGGAGGTAAATCTTGTTGTGGGTTGTACCCTATATTTTATGTGAGATCTGTGCTAATTTCGGGTTGTAAGTTCCATAATTGAATTGTAGTATGCCATTGGTTGATGGGGTTGAAATGAAACACTTTGTCTCAGAGTTGTAATCTACCATTTAAATATATACATACATAAATATTTTAAATTGTTAAATATATATGTAATATATATATTTACCTTGTTATATATATGTATATTATATATATGTAATCATATCAATAGTAGAAAATAATTCACAATATTTAACAGCAATTTATGATAAAAACTCTTGTAAAACAAGGACAGAACTTTCTCAACTTGGTCAGGGGTATCTATTAGAAAAACTGGTGGCACCTGTGGCTCAAAGGAGTAGGGCATCGGCCCCATGTGCCAGAGATGGAGGGTTCAAACCCAGCCCTGGCCAAAAACTGCAAAAAAAAAAAAAAAGAAAAAGAAAAAGAAAAACCTACAATTACAATTACAGCAATTGACATTTTACTTAATGGCAAAAGACTAAATATTGCTGTCCTAAGACAGGTAACAGCACAGGATACCCATTATCACCAGTCTTGTTCAACATAATGCTGAAAATGGATCGTTATGAAAGTGGATCATTATGAAAGTTTTGACATAAACAGAAATTGAAAAACTTAAAGTCCACATGGACAGGAAGAAATTAAATGCTCCCAGCAACAGTGATGGACCCAGCAAGTTGAACCTTGCACAGGTGAATCAGAAAACTTGCTGTCAACTCTATTTCCTGGAAGTGAAATAATAGACCCTAACACAGTTTGTCTCTAAACTTTTGTAGTGATCTACATCATAAAGGAAGAAATTAAAAACTTCCTTATTTACTGATAATAGATGTAGCAAATCCCAAGAAACCTAACAAAATAAAAGTCTCCTAAAATTAATGAGTTCAGCAAGCTCACAGATTATAAATAAGTATGAAAACCTGTTGTATTTCCTTATATTAACAATGAACACATGTTCAATTAAAATTAATAATATCATACCATTTAAAATAACTAAACAGAAAGGAAATACGTGTAAATCTAGAGAAACATGTATAGGATTTTGATGAAAATTACCCAGCGGTGAAGACAGAAATCAAAACAGATCTATATAAATGGAGGGCATGCCACCTTTGTGAATTGAAGACCCTACCTTGTAAAGATGTCAATTCTCACAAATTGATATACAGTTTCAACTCAGTTCCTATCAAAATCCCAGCAAGGCAGTTTCATCGATAGAGACAAGTTTCTTCCGAAGTTGGGGCAAAGAAGAGTAAAGTGAGAGTAATCAGTCAGCCCGATCTCAAGATGGATTATGAGTTACATTTATTAAGATGGTATTGTGCATGTATTGGTGCCAGGATAGACATATAGATCAACAGAAGAGAAGAGAGAACACAGAGAGAGACCCACACACATATGTCCAGCTAATTTTTTTAAGCCACAGAGTGTATGTTAACTGTTACAGCAGAAACAGAAAACTAATGCAATTATCGTCATTAATTTTTAAGAGTGTAAACAAGTCTTGAGACAAAAAAATTGAAAACTGAGCTCTTGTGATATTGAGCAGATAGTTCAAAGTTTTTGCTATCTACATTTGCAAAATGCTGTAAGAATCTTCTCAAAACAATAGGACAGTTTTGAGTGTCAAATGAAATCATTCATTTAAACTGGATAGCAAATTGCCTGGTATTTTGTTAGTGCTAATATGTGAGTTATTATTTTATTATTGGCAGAACTATAGTTGGATAAATCAAAATCACAGAGGAAAGAGGAAGATAAAAGTGTTAAAAATGAATAAACAGAGTAAATAAAATTTCGAATATAGCTTTTTCTTTAATGAACCAGATTTAACTGCAGTAAAAATATACTGTAATATGTGACCCTTCTCCTAAGTTACCTTTTTCTTGTTCTGGAAATTTTGACCTGCTCAGGCAAGTTCTTCCCATAGTTTTATAAAATACTATGCTGTTCTTAAACAACAACAGCAACACAAAAATCACACTGACTCTTACCAATTTGAAATCCAATGGCTGTGGAAGATACATTTCTAATTTTATTTTATTTCTTTATATCTTGGCAAAGTGATGTGTTAAAAAGACCTGACATTTTCAAAAATTATCTCAGCACTTAAGAGCATATTTTTCTAACCCTGGTCTTCTATTCATATGTCTTAGGAAGGATGAGCATAAAAATATCTTTCTCTGCACTACTGGATACACAGGATTATGGTGCCTATTGAGGTCACGTTTTTACTTAAAGAAACCAATCCCTCTCTACCTTAAGAATGAAAACAAATGAAAATGGAATTAATGTTTTTAGCCTTCCATTACATCCTTTAATCTCAAAACCAAGCTTCAAGAGGAGTTGCTATTTCTTTATTTGCTTGTCTAACAGCCAATAAATATTGAGCAGCTATGGTAAGTGAACCATTTTTCTGGTCCTGGAGAATATCTTCCCTGCTTATGCAGGGATTATAGTCTAATATGCAGTATAGTCTAGTGCTTATTCATGCACCAGAAATTCAGTTGAATATTTTATATTGAACTTTATATCACCTAAGTCTTAAGATGGTACATGTTTGACTGTTAAGATAATAAAAAATTGAGTGAATTCTTATCATTCAGATTTTTGTTCTGACATTCTTTTTTTATTTTTATTTATTTTTATTTATTTATTTATTTATTTATTTATTTATTTATTTATTTATGTGCAGTTTTGGCTAGGGCTGGGTTTAAACCTGCCACCTCTGGCATATGGGGCCGGTGCCCTACTCCTTTGAGCCACAGGCACCTCTCACATGTTTGGTTGTTAAGATAATAAAAAATTGAGTGAATTCTTGTCATTCAGATTTTTGTTCTGAGGTTCTTCCTTTATAATTCTATTGAATCCAGCTTTCCCCTCTCCCTAGATTATTTTCTATTATATCCACCTTTTCCTTTAGACCATTTATTGTGGTCTGAAATTGGTTGATTGATTTATGCGTCTTCTTGTTTATTGTCTATCACTCCTAACTGACTTTAAATCCCAGGGCAAGGACATTAGATGACTTTTATCTCTGTAGCCTAGCGCCCAGAACTATGTATGCTGTATAGTTACTGCCCAGCCCATGTTTGAATGAATAGATAAGAAAGTCGTTAACTAAATTGCCTCAATCCTATTGGTCTGAAATGTTGTGGTCCAATATGGTAGCCACACATGGTTATTAAATACTTGAAAGGGGGCTAATTCAAATTGAGATATACTGTAAGTATAAAATACATGTCATATTTCAATGACCTAGCATAGAAACAAAAAGAATAGAAAAGTGTCATTACTAATATTTTATATTGATTCTATGTTGAAACGGTAATATATTGGTTTAAATGGAATGTACTCTTAAATATTTTAAAAATTAATACTCTTAAGTATTTTAAAAATTAATAAACTTAAATATTTTAAAAATTAATTTTGCCTATTTCTTCTTACTTTCTTAAATGCAGCTAATAGAAAATGTAAAATTTTGTATGCAATTTACCTTTGTGGTTCATGTTATCTTTTTATTGGATAGCCCTAGTCTAGAATAATAGCTACAAAAGACAAATTTCAAGAAATTAACACAGATGTAGAAGGGTTTATTAATACTAGGACTCAGACAGAAGCAAATGATGCTAGGTATAAGTTCAGATTCTGCCTCCAGACAACTTGGGGAGCAAACATTCAAATGTAAAAGAGGTGAAGCCAGTATTTCTAGAAAGGTGTCTAACAGAAACCAGATACCTCAACCACCACTGAAAATGACAGAAGACGTGGCCTAAGGTTAAGGTTACCACACCACACACCAGAACCCTTCGAAAACCACATCCCTCTCTTTGATGAGTGAGCCAAATGCTGTTAGGAAGGTGGGCAAGTGATTCATGGTGACAGATTTACGAGCACAGTGGTGCACAGGGACACAGAAAAGGAGCTCCTCAGCTGTTCAGGAGGGACTTTTAAAGGCCATTAAATCAACTCTGTGATATTTTATGTTTCACTCCAACAGTCCCGGCTTTAGATGAACCAATTCAGAGAGACATCTATGTAGCAATGTATGAACCTTGCTAGAATTACAATGGAAGGCCATGATAACTGGCCAGCTCTGCTTTGCTTTCCATATGGGTCTGGGAGAATTGCCCAGATGGTGACATTTGCCTTCAATGCTTGTCCCAGTGGGCAGGAGCTGCTTTTTACCTGGGTATCCTGATGTCAATTTTTTAATTTTTCTGTGAACATCTTACTTCAGGTGTGTGAAAGTAAAGAAACCCAAGGATGCTAGAATTGGTATGTCTCTGAGATTTGTTTTGACCACTGCTTTTTAAACATGAATGGGCATGAAATACCTTGTGGGAGTAACTTCTGATAATGAGGATATCTGTTCCCATCCCAGGTCTGGATGGAGCCCAGGAATCCATGTTTTTAAATCTGAGTGATTCTGATGTTGATGGTCTATGTGATTGACACTCATCCTAGATATTTGCCTCATAAAGTGGATGAAGAAATTGAGGTTCCCATAAGGGAAAAAACTTGTCCAAGTTTACTTTCAATCCTGACTTTGGGGATGTCCCTCTGGTGTTTTTATTTTACTATTTATTTTATTTTATGTTAACTATTCTGTTTTATTTTGGATTAATATAAGGGTATGTGTGATTAAGTTTCATTATTTGCATTCATGAGGTAAGGTCTGAGTTGTATTTGTGTCCTCCGCCCAGGAGTTGTGCTACATACCTCAACATTGTACCCATTAGGTGGGAGATTATTGAGTCCCCTCCACTTTTTATCCCTCCCCTGTTCTTAAATTTAATTTTGTTTTTCTCTCTTGTGGGCTTGTAGTTGTTCAGTTTAGTGTTGAATATATGAAATGCTTCCTTTTCTATTCTTGAGATACTTTACTAAGTAGAATGTTCTTCAGCTCCATCCAGGTAAATACAAAAGATATGAAGTCTCTGTCTTTTTAATAGTTGATAGTATTCCAGAGTATAAATACACCATAGTTTATTAATTCATTTATGTGTTGGTGGACATTTGGATTGTTCCCAATCTTTGTGATTATGAGTTGAGCTTCAATAAATATTCCAGCGCAAATGGTAAAATGATTGTTTTCTACTGAGTAGATAGCTACTAATGGGATTGTATGATTAAATGGAAGATCTGTTTTGATTTCTTTGAGAGTTCTCCATACTTCTTCCCAAAAAGGCTATATTAGTTTGCAGTCCCCATTTGTATACTTTGATATCCTTTTCTTGTCTGATTGCACTATATTAGTTTATTGCACTAACAGTGTGTAAGTGTTTCTTTCTCTATGCACGCTAGTCAATATCTGCAGTTTCAGGACTTTAGGAGGTGGGCTGTTTTCACTGGAGTTAGGTAATATCTCAAAGTGGTTTTGATTTTCATTTCTCTGATGATTAGGAATGGTTTACATTTTTCCATGCATTTGTTGGTCATTCTTCTGTCTTCTTGGGAGAAGGTTCTGTATGTTTTTCCTGCCTAGTGATTAATTGGGTTGTTTGCTCTTTTCTTGTTGATTTGCTTGAGTTCTTTGTATATTCTGGTTATTAGCCCTTTGTCAGATTCAAAATGTGTGAATATCTTCTCCCCTTCAAAAAGTTGTCTATTTGCTTTGTTTATTGTGTCCTTAACTGTGCAGAAGCTTTTAAGCTTGATCACGTCGCATTTATTTATTTTTGTTATTGATGCAATTGCCAATGGGGTCTTCTTCATAAAATCTTTCACCATGCCTATATAGGTAAGAGTTGTCCCACACTTTCTTCTAGGTTTTTTATAGTTTCATGTCTTATATTTAAATCTTTTGTCCAGCATGAGTTAATTTTTGTAGGTGGTGAGAGGTACAGATCCAGTTTTATACTCTTACATGTGGCTAACTAGTTCTCCCAGCACCATTTATTAAAAAAGATTCTTTTCCTCAGTGTATGAGTTTGTTGTTTGGCTTATCAAAGAGCAAATGGCAATCTGAGGCTGGGTTCAGCTCTAAGTTTACTATTCTGTTCCATAGATCTATGTCTCTATTTTTATGCCAATACCACATTGTTTTGATCACTATATACTTGTAATATTGTGAAGTCTGGTAACATGATGCCTTCAGATTTGTTTTTATTTCTTAGTATTATGTTGACTATTTGGGTTTTTTTCTGGTTCGATATGAAATGAAGCACTAGTTTTTCAAGTTCTTCAAAGGATGTCATTGGTATTTTTTTTAATTAAGTCAGTAAAAAAATGGAGACTTTACCTCTTTTATATTGACAATGGTATTTTAATGAGAATTTTTTTACATCTATAGATCAATTTGTATAGTATGGACATTTTAACAATATTGATTCTACCCAGACTTGAGTATGGTATGTTCTTCTATTTGTAAATGTGTTCTGCTATTTCCTTCTCAGGTCTTCATAGTTCTCTCTGTAGATATCCTTCACATCCATTGTTAAATATATTCCCCAGAATTTCATTTTCTTTGAAGCTAATAATAAGGCAATCATGTCTTTGATTTGATTCTCAGCTTGACTGCTGTTGGGGCATATGAACACTACTTATTTGTGGACATTGATTTTATATCCCAAAATGTTGCGATATTTATTGATCACTTCCAGAGGTCTTGTGATTAATTGGCTCTTTCTAAATATAAAATCATATTATTAACAAAAAGTGAAAGTTTGACCACCTTTGTCCCCATTTGTATATTTTGATATCCTTTTCTTGCCTGACTGCATTGGCCATAATGAATAAAGCCAAAAGCATTTCCATTTAGAACTGGAGCCAGATAAGGATGGATGTTCACTATCACCACTACTATTCAACATAGTGCTGGAAATTACCATGATGTTTTTAATGCCTCACTGAGCTAAACCATGAGTAGATTTGGATGCAATTGTCAAGCAAAAACATTTGGGGTGGGTTGGCACTTTACGATCATTAATGTAGCCCTTGCTTTGACTGTCAACTTCACTCCTACCTACCCATGCTCAGTTGTTTCGTCAAAATAGAAGTTCTTGGCATTGCCTTGCATTCATGAAAGCATGTGAAATGGGGTGTTAACAAAAACTAGCACTCTTGGGAGACTAAGTTCAAGAGTAAAATTAGATTTTAAAGCTACTAGTTTACAAAGTTAAACAAGCATTTTACTTTTTTAGCTATGCTTGTGGGATTATTTTATATCAGATCTTGTCAGGGTCTTTAATAGTATATTAATGTCATATTCTTTATTTAACCACAGAAATCTCACAAAACTCTAAATGGGGAAACAATAGCTACACCACTGTATTAAATTTTACAATGTTTTAAATATCAAATAATTCCCAGGATTATAACACGGTAAAGGAAGTGCTATTATATGGCAACCCTCCCCCTATATTTAATGAATATGAAATCTAAGGAACAAGGGTAAGTGAATTACTGACAAGCACAGTACTAGAAATGATAAAGCCTTTTCTCAAGTTCAGCTCTTCAATCATCAAATCTGGTGCTCTTTTCCATTATTTTGTGGATTGAGTGGATGGGAAATTAATGAAAGAGTCATTCAAGAAAGGGATACTTTAGATTTTTTACCTTTGCCTAAATTACTTTGCTTTTCTTTTTCTAGAGCCAACTTGAAGCCTGTAAACTCAAGTATGACAGCTTTAACACCTCAGATGGAGAATCTGTTATTAAATTGGTTTGCCACCTGCCTGCTCTCAACCTTTCAGACCTGACTGTGGATCTTATGTTCTCTCTATTGCTGATTAATATTTAACTTAAAAAAACAAGAAGACTGTGGAAAATGCATGAGTGAATTCAAAGTGCACATGCTGGGGACATTGTGGCACCTAAGAATACGGTGAAATTAGGAATGAAGAAGGGCCCTTCCTACTGACCAACATGAGTGAGCCCCAGGCCTCTTTATGCCTGTGAGTGTAGAAGGCTCCCTTTATCTCCAAAACCTGCCCTCGTAAAGCCAGTTATCACCACAAAGGGAGTCGGAGACATTTACCAATGAGTAGCACCAAGAATCAAGCACAAGTCACTGAAAATAGGTTGACAAGCACCAGCTACTTCATGAAATGTGGAGGCCACAATGGCCAAGAACTAAGGGATGAGATCACTGCTTTTTGCATATTATCACGAAGTAACTGGTGCTTGTCAACCTATTTTCAGTGACTTGTGCTTGATTCTTGGAAGCCATGCTGAGAAGCGAGTTCCCAAGTTTCTATCTTTTCTGTTTGCCTCAGGTGGCTGGGCCTGACTGCTGCAAACGCTGTGACTCAGTAATCTCTCTGGGCTTTGGTTTTGCTCTTCATCTCAATAGCTCTCCATTTTTCAAAACCTTATATTGGCTATAAAAGGGCTATGTTTCTCAAGCACATTTTAATTCACAGGGCAGATGAATGGTGTCCTTGAACATGTGTGTGCATGTGTGCATGTCCTTATTAGGTGCTTTGACAGGGAGGAAAGCATTCACTATGTTCTAGGTGACGCATTGCAAATTTGGGGTCTTACTAAATGAATATGCTGCCATCAACGACAAGCATGATCATTAATTATTCAAGGCCACAGACGTCCTAGCATCCACCACTGGGGCAGCCTTTGTAAAAGACAGAGAGAGATCTCACACCTGTGAAGTAGGACCCAGAGATACTGCCAAGTATATCTATTGCACAGTCATATTTTCCATTAGCACAAACCAACCAGTGTCTAAAAGCACAGTGTAGTGATTAATGGCACCACACCTAAACACCATGTGTGATGGATAACTCACTACCTCCAGGAGACCCCCTCCACCATTTTAAAGTTGAAATTTTTTTTGTAATAGTTTCTGTTGGTTTTACGTGTCTCTGCAGAACCTAAAAAAAACAAACTTCCATTTTTATTATTCCTGATGGCATGTTGTATCTTTTCTCAGGCCTCTTCAGGAAAATAGAAAACAAGATTTTTAGAAAATTGATAAGTAAAACTGCCTTTTTCTCTACAATATTCAGGACTTATTGAGAAATAAGGTTCAAGAAACACACCAATGAAGTTCAAACACTCCAGGTTTCCTACCAACAAAATCTTTTGGAAGGTAAAACAGGTAACTGATCCTTCAAGGCTTCCATTACATTACTCTTGTATTAAATGTGCCCCCATCTATCACAGACAGCACTGGGTCACTGTGCCCCTACCCCTCCACCCTAATCTGGACAAGGACTGCCTCCATAAGCTTATCCATGGAAGAATGGCGACGTGTGACTCCGAAAGACAGGCTGGCTCTAAAAAAGGACACCCGAAGGGCCTGAAGAGCTTACCCAGATTCTTAAACTCAGAAAGTAAACGTCCATTCTCTGAAGACGAAGGGGAATGAAAGCAGACAGAAACAAAAAGTTTCTTTGTCTTCATGGGCAATAAGTGGGAATTTCGTTCATTTAATGTGTGTCTGATTTATAGGGAAAACCTCATACCTGTTCTCTCCCCAGCAGTCTGATATTCCTTGTTTGGCATTGGCTGTCCTCATTAACCCATAATCCTGGCCAACCTTCCCTGAAGTTCACATACACATCACATTTCTCTTCTACTTGTGTTCCTGAGAAATAGAGAAGACTATGATTATATCTGAGCAGGGAGGAGTTCAGTGGAGGAAACTGAGGTCCAGAGCGGTTAAGTGGCTCCCTCTAGATCAGCCAGATGGACATCAAAGACACAGGATCCACCCCCTGGGGTTCTGTGCTGCCACACACCTTGCTGCCATGCTGGGTCCCCAGGTGGGGACCGTCAACAGTGCAAGCTGTTTTTACAATATCATCTGTCAGAAGAAATAATGATTCTGAGATTCTGGCAACATGAGCCATATGAGAACCGGCAACTCCAGGAGGAAAGGGCACTTGGCTCAGCATAGTCCTCTAATCTACACCGCCTTCCACCTCCCTCTTGCACAGAGAGCTGGAATGTGTCTCTGTTGCCTTAGCTTTTGAGCAGAGGCTGCAGGCAAAGAACAGCCCACCAGAAAAGCAAAATGGAGTCTGCTGCGTATGTTATTTTTTCTTTAAAGGAAGCTTTTGATCAAACGGAACAACCACACACACACACACACACACAAAAGAACAAAGGGATAAAGATGAGACAAAATGAATAAAGGGGGAATAAAGGTTCTGTAGTGTTAGAATTGAAGATGAGAAAAAAGGGAAAGTTGGAGGGAGCCAGCCTTCATTATCAGAATCCCACGACTTACACATCCTTGGTGGGTGACAGCCACAGGAATCTTGTTCAATTGGCCTGGTTTTTCAGTCGATTGGAAGTATGGCACTAAACGTGATCTATTTTAAATGTATTGCAGCTGAATTATTTAATTTGAAATTTAGCTGGTGCCACAGGCACTGGAGCGGGAGCAAGAAGAATGAACGAAATTATTTCATTGGAAAACGGTTTAATTTTTAATTATGAGATGGAGCACTTTGGGAGAATGAGATGATTTGCCCACGAGAGCTTTGCCTCCTGGATTCATGTGGAGTCACGGTAGGCACTTATGGGTGTTTAATTATCCTGTCCTGGTGACCGTCCCACTGACTCTGACAACTGACAGGGATCAGAAGCACAAGGTAACTACACCAATAACATCATAAATGTAACCCCTGCTTGTGTGGAGAAATGTCCACTGATTTTCCTCAGAGTTATACATACCACAATATTGATAGGTGACCTAGAAATCATTTTGTCCTTTTATACAAAGGAAGAAATATTACAAGACCCTAGGAATAACTGAAAAAAGATTTGGGGTGGGAATGAAGAACATGGGACTCTAGCTTTATTGTTTCTACGTAACTGTATTTGTGTCACTTTGGGTAAGTCTATTTATCTCCTTAGGCTTTAAATTCCTTAATATATAATAAGGCTGTTAGGGTCTGGTGAGTTTTATAATCCTTTCTAGTTTTAAAATGTGCTTTTCTGAACTTGATCCTTAACCACATTCTCCCATGGACTTATCTGTTATCTGTAAACAACGCTCTTTGGGAAGAGCCTCCCATAAACATGTCATTCTACTAAATATTATTCTACTAATGTATCATCATTAAATAGATCATTATTGAGCAGCATTGCATGGTGGTCCATTAAAGTCACTCAGAGACAGACAGACATGGGTTTTAATTCAAGCTGTGTTAATTCTTAGCTTTCTAGCACTGGGCAGGTTAATTGATTTCTTTGAGCCATGTCTTTCTAAAATGGGAAAAATGGTATTACTTACTTCAAGGTTTGTTGTGAAAATTAAATGAAGTGATCCATGTAAAGTGTTTGAAAGTGCTAGTATAAGGTGGGAACTCAATAATATTAGCTCCCGTCATTATTTTCATCACTATCACCATCACTATCATAAGAGACTCTCTCATAGATATTGGGAATACAGAGCTGAATGATATGCAGTTCCTATTATCAAGGGGACATTAATATTTTAAGGAAAAGAGAGAGACACAAACTATAAGTATTACATTTAAGTTGTAACAAAGAACTGTGAGACTACAGAAGGAGAAACTGAAGCTCATGGAGGTGACATGATTTACCCAGGGTCGTAACAATGTGATAGCTATAGTGCTGGGATTAGAAAGCCAGGGTTCTCTCTTTCGTGTCATAAAAAAACTTTACATGAAGGCATTCCAAGAAAATAAATGAAATTAATATCCTGAGTCTAACCTCTGCAAAACATCCACATTTTTCCTTCTCTCCATACCTCAGGGATTGTTGTCTTCCATTTATAATTCGACCTGCAATTGATAACACATGGTGTAAAATAAGGTATGTCTATGTACATATGTGTATTCTCATGTGAAAGTGAAAGCACAGATGTGCAGAAATATGTGCATCTTTAAGCACATGCAGCCACATACAGAGATACACATTCAGTCCCTCTGCACACCCATCCATATATAGCCTACACACGCCCACGTGCACATCAGTACGTGGCCTTGCATATATTTATACACAGTCATGCATGAGTCCAAACACATGTCTGCACCAATACATACACACAGAGAGTATTTTGACAACACTGTGAACACCTCCAACAGCAAACACTGTGGAAGTTTTTATATTTTCATCCAACAATTGTCACTAATCTTCAGTTCTGTTTCAGGAGAAGCTTGGATTTCCAGCTGCACTGGGGCCAGATCGCTTAATCTTCTTTAGTCGATTAAAGCAATGCTTTAAAACATCAGTTTTATGCATTATCTGTACAATCTGAAATATGCAATGTGAATTCAATTCCAGGTGAATCAGAGAATTCTAAATCGAAAATAGAACTGAACAATGGTTCTGAAACTTCAGAGCCCTAACAAGTCTAGGAGCACATTTAAGATGCCAACCCTTTGACCTCAGCCCCAGAGACTATGATTAGTCTCAGATGCTGCCCTGGAATCTGCATTTAATAAGTCACATCAGTGATTGAGATGTTGGCTGTTCATGGAATATCTTTTGAGAAGCACCAAATTAAAGAGTATAAAAACTCCCCGTTTTTCCAAAGACTCAGTAAAGGTCCCAAATGGTGACCACCATTAAGTTGCTGTTAATGAATAATTGGATTTGAAACACAGATCTTGTCCCTGTAGTTCAAGGTGATATATAGTGTTATTATTTTATTTTATCTGTGTAAGCCTTATCTTCCAATAGAATTTTAAGTTACTTAAGGTAATTTCATTCTCACCCCCCTTTCCCTCCCTCTCTAGGATTTGAATATACATGGTAAATGAAATGAAAAGACTGAACAGTGGGAAAATGTGTAAGAAAAAAATGCTCAACATTCCTAATCAACAGGGAAATGCAAATTAAAACCATAGTGAGATACCACTTTACCACAGTTAGAATGGCTTTTATTTAAAAGTCCAAAAACAATAGGTGCTGGCGTGGATGCCTAGTAAAAGGAGCACTCATACACTGCTAAGGAAATTAGTATAAAATGCCTACAGAAAGCAATATGGAGATTCCTCAAAGAAGTTAAAGTAGACCTACCATTCAATCCAGCAATCCTACTATTGGTTATCTATCTAAACAAAAAGAAGTCTTTTTATCAAAAAAATAACTGCACTTGAATGTTTATTGCAGCACAATCTATAATTGAAAAGACATGGAATAAACCCAACTGCCAGTAAATTCATGAGTGGATTGACAAGATGTGGTATATGTATACTACAGAGTAGTATGCAGCCATGGAGATGGATGAAATAAGCCCTTTTGAAAGAATATGGATGGAACTAAAGGTGAATATCCTAAGTGAAGTATGTCAAGAATGGGAATGAAACCCACCATATGTACTAGTTCAAATTGGAACTAGCCAATGAACACACGTATGCACAGAGGGAAGTAAAACTCAGTGAAAGTCAAGGAAGAACTGGAGGGAGAAGGACAAAAACCTACCTCATGGCTACAGTGAATAGTATTTGGGTGATAGGCATACTTACAGCTGGGCCTTACACATTATGAATGCAATCCATGTAACATAAAACATTTGTATCCCCTTAAGTTTTGAAGTAAAAAAAATAAGAAAAAAATCATGGAAAAGAGATGGAAAAAGGAAAGGAAAAAGGTGAAAAAGAGGTGGAAAAGAGGTGGAAAACAGATTAGTGAATTGGAAAAGGACTCTGTGTTGAGTTCCTATTATGTGACAGGTACTATGTTTGAACTCAGTACTGGCTGTGGTTATAATTGGTCCAAATAGCAGAAAACCTGATGAGATTAGCTAAAACTAATAGAAGTTTGTTGTTTCTTGTCAAATAAGAGTTCAGAGTAAGAAATTGCATTACAAAACAACAACGATGAGATTGATTTCTATATATTAATAGTTCTCTCTGCTAATTCATGATGGTTATTACCTCGTGGTCATAAGACGGTTGCTGCAGCTCCAATCATTGCATTTGAATTCAAGGCAAGAAGTCTGGGGAGATGTACCAACTTCTTTTCTCCCCTTTAATAAGAAACAAGCTTCACCTTACATATTACTGAGAAAGCATTTAGGTGAGAATTTGTTCTCAGAAATAATATGTTGGGTCAGCAAGGATGAAGAAGGGTGGCTTTGGCATGTTTTACATATTTACATTTATAGTGGAAAGGAGAAGAAATAATCTCTTGGGATAGAAAGGCAAAACAGTGTAGATTGTTCTTTGCCAGTATTTTGTGGGTGATGGTGGGAAAGTTGTTTTCTCATACAGTAAGTATTATTCAGTTGTTCCTTACAGCTCAAGAATTGACCCAATGATGTAAACATAAAGTAGAAACAGACACATAGTCCTCAATTTATAAAGATAAAGCCATGAAAGCAACACCACACTGCAATATAATATTGCAATACAGACAAAGTTTTCTGGTTTTGCATGTTATTTTTATGTCCATTAAAGTGTTTACTTGCTCTCCATGTAGCTTAGCATAAAGAACTAAAACCCACAAAGTTCAGTACGATTCTACTGAGCCTCAGAGTTAAAGCATTCTATAACAGACATACTATTATTTGACAACGTGAATGTTACTTTCTTTGCATTATTATTATTAATATTGCTTACTATTTCGATGCAGTAATCATATGATTTCTGAATGAATGAAGATAAATACATTCGATGCAATAATCATATGATTTCATGAATGAATGAAGATAAATACATTCAAGGTTTTTGTTTCTAGTTTTTATCTTGAACACTAGAGTTATTGTTATTGTTATTGAATTGTTATTAAATTTTAAGCCTTTTTAATTCTGTGAAGGCAAAAAGTGGAAACCTAATAAACAGATGCATATGTAAAAATAAAAAATAAAAAAGAGTTCAGTATGATTCAAACTGTGACCACCTTACTAGCCTCATGCTATTATTGCTCATTTTTATAATGGATCAAGCTTCTTTTTTCCATAGGCCTTTTCCATATGATATTCCCAATGTCTGGAATATGTTTTTCCTAATCTTTCACCATCATTCACCTATCAGTCTCTATTGACAGTTTATTTCTCAGCACACATGTGAGGCCCCCAGATTAGGTCATGTTCCTTGTTGCCATCCTCATAGCACTCATAGTGCCTATTATATCTTGTTAATTTATGATTATGTGACAAATACTTAATGTATGTCTCTTACTCTATACTTTAGACTTCAATAGGGAAGAGCTCATGTTTTCTTGGATAAATATTTTATCTCCAGTACATAGCACATAATAGGTATTCAGTAAACATCTGTTAATGAGTGGATACATGAAGGGGGAGAATGAAGCTACAGGTTCTACTTAGAAACCCTAGGACTTGCAAAGCATATAGCATTCTGTTTGCCCTCCTTATCTGTGGTTTATACATCTTCAAATGGGTAGGACAAAGTTCTTGTTAAGAACCTTCTCAAGCTGAATGGTCACTGAGACCTACTCTGAATCCTGGCTCTGTCTCTGCCTTTCTGTGTGACATTGGGCAATTTGGTCAACCTCCCTCAGCTTCTGTTTCCTTCTCTGTAAAACAAGGAGATATGATCTCCAAGGCCCTATGCAAGCCTGAAGCACAAGTAAATTTTTGAAACTACAGAAGGAACATGAAAACCACAGGTCGAGAGCTGGAGGGATTCTGCTGAGTTTTGGGTTTTGCAGGTGTATCTCAGCAGGTTCCTGGGAGCCATTCTCAAAGGGGCTCAGCATGTTACCTAAACTAATTTATAAAGGAAATCAAAAGGAAATGGACTTGTTATAATGAACACCATTAATTCACCACTCCAGACTTCACTGTTTAAACAGAAGGTATCAAGCGATTCAATTGTCATTTGTCGATTGAATTCTGCTATTTTGCCTGTCGGAAATGACCAGCCAACACAACAGCACGCAGACAACGGCATGACTACTAATTAGCATATATATTGTTTGTCCTGGCATAAATTTATGGCAAACAGCAATATTTTACACTCCAGTAAAGTTAATAAATGAAGCTTTGGGCTATAAAAATTTCATGTTCCTTTGTGCAAAGGTCAATTATAAATAGTTAAGCACATACTCATTCAGAAGCTTGAGGCCTCACAGCCAGGAGAATGAAATATATTCTGGCCAATTTACACTCTGGCTGGACTTTCCTTTCATTTTATAGCCTCAGTGACATCCCTCAGCTCCTCAGCGCAGTCCGAATTCTCAAAGAACTCCCCTGGCTAGAGAGACTTAAATGAAATGAGTATGTAAACATTCTTGGTCCTGTGGTTTGTGTTTAATGATGTCAGTTTAATCTGAGGGGAACATCCCATAGAAGAGATGGGGACATAGGGGTTCATCTAAACATCTCTGCTGATCGTGGGAATAGCATGAGACTGGAGACAGAGGTATGGCTTCTAATCCCAGCTCTGCTATGAACTAAGAGACCTGGGGAAAGGAATAATTTTCTCTCTGAGTCTTTGTTTTCCCATCTGAAGAAAATAGTGTGACTTTCAGCAGCATTCCAATTGTGTATTTCTGCTTAACAAGATACTCAAAAGATAGAGTAGTTTAAGGGGGTTTAAAACTACAATCATTGTATAACATCTCTTGAACTTTGGGGGGTCAGGAAACTGGGCAGGGTTCAGCTGGAGATTCTTCTGTTCTATGTAGTGTCAACAGAGGTCACTTAGTGATATTCGGCTGGTAGATTAGATGGTCTGGAGAGCCCAGGACACCTGCTCTCACATATCCAGGGCCTTTGAGGGAGGGATGGATAGCAGGATGGTTTCTGCTAAGAATGTGGACTAGAGTATTTATTTGTGGCTTGCCCTGTATGGCACTGTCAGTCAGAGTAATCAGACGTCTTATGTGGCAGCTCTAGGCTTCAAGGGATAAAACGTAGAGGCTGCCAGTTTCTTAAGGCCTGGGCCTAGAAATTGAAGTAGAAGCATTTCTACCACATTTTGTTATCAGAGCAGCCACAGAGGCATCCGAGAGTCAAGTATAGGAAAGAAATCAGATGGTAGGAGAAGGCAGATGTGTCAGGTAGTGAGAAATAAAGTAGTGATAATGTAAATCATACAAAAAGTGCACATAGTCACAGAAACAAGGATCATGGCTCCCTGCAGTAGGAACATCGTTGGCCAAATGGCTTAAATAGAGTGAACGAGAACATACGTGGGAAAAGATGGGATCACGGAAGCAGGGAGGGCCTTGGGAGCAATGGCAGACTTCGGAATTTGTCAAAAGCGTTATGGAAAGCTACCAAGGTTTTGTGCCAGATGAGTAGAGTGAAATCTGACTCTTAGATAATCTCTTCCTGCTCTCTAGAGCATATAACGTGCACGTAGGCAGGGATCAATGAGGCCACCACTGCAATATTCCAAGTGAGAGGGGCGATAATTACATGAGCAGTAGTCGAAGCAAAAGTGGAAAGAAGGGTCAAGATTAGGGATATGTTGTGGAAGTAGAGACAACAGGATTTGCTGGTGAAATGTGGGATATGGGAGAAGAGTGAGAAGTTAGATTTGGGGTCTATGCAGCCATGAAACCACAGAAAATTAGCCTGAAATAAGTTAGTATGAGTTATGATCATGAAGATGAACACTTGCAGATTAATTCTCAGGACCAAATACCCAATGAAGAGATTTTGGGAAATGCTGGACTACACTTTTCCTCAAAGAAAAAATTGCTTTAGATGGAGTTAAACAGGCAAGAAAAATTCTTTAATATTATTGCAAGAGGGGGTAACACTGCAGCAACAGGGGAGATGGAACTCGTTTCCACTGAAATAAAATGTGGAGTATTTTTAAGAGCAGAGGTGAGGTAGTAAAAACGACTGGAGGATGTTGGGGGAAGGGCATTCTGACTCTGTGATTAGGTCATCTTTGTTTGCAAATTGGTGCTTACAAAGTTAAGCCCCTACCTTCTCTAAGAGAGTAAAGAGATGGAGACATTATCTCCTCTGATGTCTACATTTTAAAGGATAGTTCCCAGGCCCTTTAGAAAGTATTTCCTAGGTTGTAAAATTTTCAAGAGGCTGGGAGATGTTTTGCAGCCCAAAGGGGCAGAAAAGAAATTAAAAATTGAAATATTTCTAAAGTAAATGCTCTAAGAAAAGGGAAGTCTGGGACCACAGTCAGAAGAAAACTGGGTAAAGATTGGGGACTCTGAGGGGAATGTTAAGGCCATCTTGGTTTCTCTCTATCATCTGATGCTTCTCAATTTGAAAACTTAAAACACAGCTTATGGAGTCCTAGATATGGGGTTCTTAAACCTATCTGTCTGAGGTGGGAGTGGTGGCTCATGCCTATAATCCTAGCTCTGTGGGGGGCAAAGGACAGTGGGTTGCTTGAGCTCACAGTTCAGACCAGCCTGAGCAAGAGCATGACCCCTTCACTACTAAAAGTAGAAAAAACTAGCCAGATTTTGTGGTGGGTGCCTGAAGTGTCAGCTTCTGGAAGCTGAGACAAGAGGTTCACTTGAGTCCAAGAGTTTGAGGTCATTGTGAGCTGTGATGCCAAGGCACTCAGCCCAGGGGGCAAGAGAGTTAGACTTTATCTCAAAAAATAAATAAATTAAAATTATAAAAAAACAAATTTATGTGTCAAGACAATTTATCTGTGTGATTCTGGAATCCTCAACTAACTGTCCCCACATCCTAACTCTCTTACATAAAGTCTTGGGGCTTTCTATTCCCAATTCCTGAGTGGATCTTCCCCCATGCATAGCTAATTCCTACCTGAACTACTATTTTTAAGTGACATATGTCACTTTGGAGCTTCCTCTCTCCTTTGTCCCTGATGTAATATGCCATTCATTTTTTATATTTCTTATTTATGATCTGTTACCTCCTGCTGGAATGGAGGTTTTATGGGCAAAGTGGCCCGTCACAGAATTACTTATTATGTGAAGAAACTGAAAAAAATAAACCAAAGGGGAATAGTTAAGAAAGCTGACTCCTCTAATCAAGGGGAACAATATGTAGCCATTTAAATTATGTTTACAAAGAGAGTGCGGTACAGATAGCAGCTACATAGAAAGGCAAATTAAAAGAATCAGAATAAAAAATTGCAAACAACCATTATCATATTATTACATTTTTGAAAAAAATTATTCATGGAAAAATATGCCATGACATTCACAATGATTAATTTCAGGTGCTTTCATTAGTTGTATTTTTGTTTTCTTTTCTTATTTTCAGGGTTTTTTTTTTTTCAATTGTTAAATAATGATTAAGTTTGGTTTTGAGTAAAATGCTTATAAAATTAAATAAAAGACTGTTACTCTGCCAAGATTATAAACTTCTTTGTTCCTAATTTGAAACACATCTACAGCCCAAACCGCTTTGGTATTTATAATGGGGCAATATACCTTGACATGTACTAAGTATGAAGAACTGAGGAAGCAGAAACCTATCTTTGGAAAAAGAATTTTTAAAGGAGCAAGAAAATAGGAGCCAGGGCAGAGGAAACTAGAGGTAGACAAACCACAGAGAGCAGCTGGAGGCAGGAGCAAGTCCACAGGATGCTTTGGAGACCCTCCAGTCAGGGTCTCCAGGGAAGAGCAGGGCAAACAGGCATGCAGCAGGTGTTATCAATATTAGGCCAGTAACTAGGCAACTGAAAGATTTGTGAAGCAAGCACAGCCTCACACGAAATGCCGGGTGTGTTTTAAGGAGCGATGGTGGGGATTAGCAGCCCTGTGATCCATGGAAACAGCAATTTGGCCTGGGTGCCATGCACCACACATGCAGGGGAAGGAGAGAATAGAGAGATTGCTGGAGAAGCATGGCACTGAACTGAGTGACAAGCACAGAGGGGGAAAGCACCACAATGACTTCGCTTTATTCTGAGCGTGCCTTTCTCTGCCCTGTCTAGAGGCATTTTCCTTCCACTTCTGTTTTGCTTTTTATTGTTTTACTTGAGTTTCTTTCTTTTTATTTTTACATATACACGTGTTAATTGTAATTTCCACTTTTTTGCCTTCACAGAATTTAAAAGGCTTAAAATTTAATACCAATAACAATGTTTAAGATAAGGACTAGAAACAAAAACCACGTAAAGAATGAACGAAGATAAATACATTCAGAAAAGCAAACAATTACTTCATCAAAATATTAAGCAATATTAATAATAATAATGCCAAGAAAGTAATGTTCACATTGTCAAATAAGAGTATGTCTATTATAGAGTGCTTTGACTCAGAGGTTCAGTATGAAGTCATCAGTTAACTTCTTATTTTTTTCCAAAGTCTCAAAACATAGGCAACTAATATTATGAAAATAAAAGTAAAAGAGAGTTTCAGAAAACAAATCATGCCAAATCTTATAGACAATAGAAAAAGAAGAAATATTTCAAAATCATTCTACTTGATCTGAATGACCTTGATCTCTACTTGAGTTTCTTTATTAAATGCAGAAATCAATTTCTCTAGAACTTCTCCTTTTTATTGAGCACCTACTGGGTAGCTGTCAGCCATTACCTATTGGTATCTTTTTAATCTCTCGGTGATCAGTACTGTATGTGTTATTACTCTTCTCCTCCTTTCAGAAACGGGAGAGGTGTTGCAATTTCCTTACATGATTGCAGAGTACTAGATGTCCAGTCCTTGTGTAGAACCTGCGCCTGTCTAGCTTCACTGTCATCCGCTTCTACATTACCAATCAAATTACACATAAAAAGAATATTTCCTCTGGAGCTGGATTCAGAGAGCCCTCTAAACTGTGGCCCAGAGTTTGGGATATTATGAGTGATTGAAAAAGGAGCTGCAGCCTTCTTTGTCACATCTGTTGACTTTCCAGGTGGTGCACTGACAGGACAAGTTCAAATGCTTCTCAGCATTCAATTCTCAGGCAAAATAGAAAATGCAATTACAGTATTCAGCGATATTGTTGTTGATTCAAAAGTAATTAAGCATCTTATTATATTGCTATTTTGCCAAGTGTGATACAGTTACTATCTCCAGGGATTCAGCAGAAAGGAAAGAAAGGACTACTCGGGATGGGAAGTAGGGACAAGGGACTTGAGAGAGAAAGAAGGGTTGTATTTTAAGGAGAAATAGGTCAGTAATCTAAGTTTTTAGGAAGAGTGTCTGTAAGCTGACTCCTTTTGGGGGGGCAGCTCTATTATTAAAAGTTTAATGCTAATGTTGACTGAAGCTAACTATTTTTATTACAATACCTTTGTAATTTATTACTCTAGGATTCATTTTCACTGCTTGACATTATGGAAGTTGGCTGCAGGCAGAAAAATCAAGTAAGTGAAAGACCAGCTTAGGAAACAAACTGTCAAAGGAAATAAAGGAAGCCTCTATTAGAGAGCACAAAAAGGGCTGAGCATTTATTGGGTGCCTCTATGCTCCAGGCACTGGGTAAGGATATTCCGTTTATCTAGAGAACAAAATGATGAGGTACTAATACCAATGACAAATTCTTCATTTACTGAGTGCCAGGGATTGTGTCAAAGCACTAAGCATGCTGTTTGTCTGTCCTAACAGCCTCAATAGGCACTTGTGAGATGAATAACTATAAGCATAAAGAGATTAATAAATTCCCTAAAGCATATAGCTAGTAAATAGGAGAGATGCTGTTGCTCTTTAGAACCATCATCTTTGGCGACAACATTATACTGTTTTTTAACTGACAGCTGAGAAAACTAAAGCTTAGATAGTGAAGAATTTATTCAACTTGAGAAACGACCTCAAGCAAAATTAAGTGTTTAGGGGATGACATACCTCATTTCTAAACCTGGCTCTGTTCTCAGAGTGTGGGCATTTACTCTGCCCCTGTGAGGCTCAATTTCTTCACCGATGTTACTGAAATCATAGTAGTCATCACAATCGCCCTGAGAACTTGCTAAGATCCAGATTGCTGGGTCCCACCTCCAGAGTTTTTGATTCAGTGTGTCTGGGGTGGGCCCAAGGATTTACATTTCTTACAAGTTCCCAAGTGATATTCATGCTGAAGATCAGGCATCCCACCTGGACACACCCCACTGTGTCATACTTTGAACTGAAACTCTGGTTTTCCTTAGACTGAAAGAGAGAATTTACCACAGCATAAAGACAGAGCATTAGCTTTGGAGACTTAGTCTAATCTTTTCTTCTTCATTTCCTATCTGTATGATCTTAGGCAAGCTGATTAATCTGTTTGAGCGTCAAAATATCTTCAAGTACAAAATGAAGCTATTGTTCCCTTGTCACCATTCTGTTGGTGAGAATTATATGAAGTGATTTACAGAAAGCATCTAGACTGTCGCCTGGACAAAATGTTCTATAGATGTTGAATTTCAAAATTGGAAAGGTACCAAGATTATTTCCTTATATAACGTGTATACCTAACTTCATATTTATTTATTTATTATTCACTAAATGCGTCAAGTGCTGTAACATTTTCTTTGAAGTGTTTTCACTGCCTAACTCTGTATCTCTGTTATAAAACTATGGTACACACACACTAGAGAACACACAGATTGGAGCACAGTGCTGCAACCCCATTACATGCCACTGTTGTTACTATGTTTTTGGATTGCAGGCCTCTGTAACCTTCACAGACCATAAATCATCAACAAAGAAAGGCAGGGAGATAAAGTTCAAGTTGCAGGATGGTTAATCCCTTAATGAAGCTGGAGAGACTACCTCTCATAATGAGAAATTCTCTACCCCTGCCTATGAAGAAGGTATTACAAGTGAATCTACATTAACAACTTGCCCATCAAACCAGTCAGACACTCTAATGGAATTTTTTATTATTATTTTAAATAAATCTTTAAGTATACTACCCCTCAACTAAATGCAGAAGTTCCTGAATACAATTTTCCCTCCTTCTCATCTTTTTCCAGGTTGAAAATCGATGCTTCTAGTACACCTTGAATCTCCAGCTGCATATTTTTAGCAGCAGAACGCCTGCATTTCCATCATCACTGGGGAAAAGGCAGCATTCTTTAGCCAAGCAGGAGGGCAGAGGGCTCAGGGAAGCAGAGTGACCATAACTTAGATGATGCTCCAGACTTGATTCTTAACCAAGGAAAATGCAGGCTGGTAAGAGTGACCATGGGACTATGGAGAAGGAGTTAGAATTTTTGGACAAAGTCTTGGATCTCAGGCTACCATTTCCTGTAATAATTAAAATGAGAATGAGGAGGTTTAAAGTAATAAAAAGAGGTCTTATGCATTATTATTATTATTTTTAAAATTTGTTTAAACTTTATTCAAATTACTATGAGGAGACAATATTGAGGTTATAAGTGTTCTCACTTCCAGAGTACAGTTCCATTTCTAGAAGAACCCCTCACCCAGAGGGCATGTTATACACCCTGAGAATGTGCACTTTAGGTGAGATCCCACCTCATGCCCTCCCTCCTTCTGCCATACGTGCTCCCCATCCGCTTCCCACTTTCCTTTACCCTTGAACTGGACTATAACAGTGTTTTATTGTTCTTATGAACATGTAACTGTTTACATATTAATTTCGTATTAGTATGGAGTACATTGGATATTTATTTTTCCATTCTTGAAAATACTTTACTAAGAAGAATGTATTTCAACTCCATCCAGGTAAATGTAAAATACGTAAAGTCTCCATCTTTTTTAATGGCTGAATATGTATTCCATGGTATACATGTACCACAGTTTGTTGATCCATTCATGGGTTGATGGGCCCTTAAGTTGCTTCCACAACTGGGCAATAATGGATTGAGCCTCAATAAACATTCTAGTGCAAATTTCTTTGTGGTAAAATGATTTTTGTTCTTCTGGATAGATACCTAGTAATCGGATTGCCATTATTCTTATTCTTAATCCCAAGAAGATGGCATGAAAAAATGAATGTGATGTGTAGTAGGAATTTTAACAGCTAACACTCATTTATGCTTATTATATGCCATTCACTGTTCTAAGTGTTTTAACTTTCTTGACTCATTTTATTTTCATAACATTTCATAGATGAGAAGAAAAACAGCAGCAACACCTCTGGAGCATTTTGCAAGGGCACAAGTCAAATCTATCAAGAATAGAACGTAAATGTCTTAACACAATAATTAAGTAAATGAGGTGAAATCTATGTTGATTAGTTTGACGTAAGCACTCCAGATTGTATCCCACAAATGCATAAATGTGTATTCATGATCTATGTGTACATGACTTAATAAAAGAGAAAAAAGAAGAAAAATACATATTATGGATTATGTAAATAAAATGAGAAAAAATCAGCAGCAACAAAAACAAAAGGAGCTGACAGGTTAATGAACTTGCTGAAGTGGCAAAAATAGTATTCAAATTCACACATTCTGACTCCAAAGCCCACAGTCTTCATCCCCGTGCTTTACACCTTTTTTTTTGTTTTTTTTTTTAATTTTTATTAAATCATAATTGTGTACATTGGTGCAATCATGGGGCACAATGTGCTGACTTTATATACAATCTGAAATATTTTCATTGAACTATTTAACATAGCCTTCAAGGTCATGAAGGCTTTACACCTTTTGCAGTTTCCCAAGGAACATACTTCACATGCGTGTATCACGTGAACCTCAACATATC
>CAUYRH010138067.1:0-13501 GCA_963574655.1 Perodicticus potto
TACCAATACACCTCTCGCCAATCCTCTCCCCTTTTCCTCCTTCCCTTTCACCCTCACTTGAATTTAATTTTGTTTTTCTTTCATGTGGGGTTTATCTATTGGTTTCATATTAGTATTGCATACATTGGATACTTCCTTTTCCATTCTTGTGATACTTTACTAAGAAGAATGTTCTTCAACTCCATCCAGCTTAATACAAAAGATGTAAAATCTCCATCTTCTTTATAGCTGAATAGTATTCCATGGTATACATAGACCACAGTTTATTAATACATTCATGAGTTGATGGTTATTTCGGTTGATTCCACATTGGTGACTCTGAACTGAGCTGTGATGAACATTCTAGTGCAAATGTCCTTATGGTAAAATGATTTTTTTTTCTTCTAGGTAGATATCTAGTAAAGGGATTGCAAGAACAAATAGAACTGTTACTTTTAGCTCTTTAAACACTCTCCATACTTCTTTCCAATGAGGCTGTATTAGCTTGTAATCCCACCAGCAGTGTAAAAGTGTTCCCTTCTTTCCAGATCCACACCAACTTTGTGATGTGGCTTTTCTCACTGGGGTTAGGTGATATCTCAGGATGGGTTTGATTTGCATTTCTCTGATAATTAGGGATGATGAGCATTTTTTTTCATATGTTTGCTGGACATTCATCTGTCTTCTTCAGAAAATGTTCTGTTCATGTCTTTTGCCCACTTTTAAATGGGATTGTTCATTCTTCTGTTGATTAGTTTGAGTTCTCTGCAGAGTCTAGTTATTAGCCCTTTGTCATATTCCTATCATTAAAATCTATTCTCCCATTCTGAAGACTGCCTATATGGTTTAGTTGTTGTACCCTTAGCTGTGCAGAAGCTTTTTAGTTTGATCATGTCCCATTTATTTATTTTTGGTATTGCTGCCATCACCAAGAGGGTCTTCTTCATAAATTCTTTTCCCAGGCCAATGTTGTTAAGTTTTTCCCACATTTTCTTCTAGAAGTTTTATCATTTCATGTCTTAAATTTAAGTATTTTTTCTAGTGAGAGCCAATTTTTATAAGTGGTAAGAGGTGCAGATCCAGTTTCAGTCTTCTACATGTGGATGACCAGTTATCCAGGCACTATTTATTGAATACTTTATTTGTTTATCGAAGCTCAGATGGTGAAACATGGCCAGATTTATCTCTGTTCTCATTCAATTCCGTAGATCTGTCTCTCTATTTTTGTGCCAGTACCATGTTGTTTTGATCACTGTCGACCTGTAGTATAAACTGAAGCACAGTAATGTGATGCCGCCATATATGTTTTTATTTCATGGAATTGCATTGGCTATCCAGGTTTTTATCTGGTCCCATATGAAACAAAATGCCATTTTTTTCAAGTTCTGCAAAGTATGGCAGATGGGGGATTGCATTAAACCTACAGTTTGCTTTGGATAGTATGGGCATTTTAGCAATGCTGATTCTTCTCAGCCATGAGTATGGTATGTTCTTCCATTTGTTAATATCTTCTGCTATTTCTTTTCTCGGGGTTTCATAGTTTTCTCTGTAAAAGTCTTTCATTTCCTTTCTAAGGTATATTCCCAGGTACTTCAATTTCTTTAAAGCTACTGTGAAGGGTATTGTGTCTTTGATTTGATTCTCAGTTTGATTGTTGTTGGAGTGTATGAAGGATGCTGATTTGGAGACCTTGATTTTATACTCTGAGACTTTAATGTATTCCTTGATTACTTCCAGGAAACTTTTGGTGGA
The DNA here is from genome assembly GCA_963574655.1 of Perodicticus potto. NCBI lineage: Eukaryota > Metazoa > Chordata > Mammalia > Primates > Lorisidae > Perodicticus > Perodicticus potto. The sequence goes on from CAUYRH010138067.1 coordinate 1,732, forward strand.
GTCCCTGGGGGGTTTCTAAGAATAAGATTATGTCATCAGTGAAGAGAAAGAGTTTGATATACACTGTCGCTGTCTGAATACCCTTGACCTTCTTCTGTTGCCTGCCAGCACTACGTTGAATAGCAGTGGCTATAGTGGACATCCTTCTCTTGTTCCAGTTGTAAGTGGAAATTCTTTCAGTTTCACCCCATTTATTATGATATTGGCTGTGAATTTGTTGTAGATGGCCTCTATCAGTTTAATAAATATCACGTCTGTGCCTGTTTTCTTAAGTGTTCTTGTCAAAAAAATGATCTGACATTTTTGTCAGATTTGTTTAATTTTTTTAGTTTTTTGCATCTATATGTGGTGAATCATCCTGATACCAAAACCAGGAAAGGACCCAGAAAAAAAGGAAAACTACAGACCAATATCATTAATGAATTATTGACACACACAAAAATATTCAGTAAAATCCTAGCAAACAGAATACAACTACACATTTTAAAAATTTATACATGATGATCAGGTGAGCTTTATCCCAGGGATGCAAGATTGGTTCAACATATGAAAATCTATAAATGCAATACACTACATAAATAGAAGTAATTCTCATTTCTTAGAGACATTTGCCATAAGAGTCTCTGTATAAAGGGCATTAAGTAGAGAAATAAGTGATAGATTAATTGGTATATTAAAACTTGAGAGATCTTCTTGAGTGTCCTCTTCATTTTTTCCTTTCTGAGTTTGAGTTAGTGCTATATTTTTCTTCAATACCCCAAAGGCAAGAATTACCTCAAACTTTCATGCTCACTTTGTGCTGCCCTTAAACGATGTTGAGTTACCTTGGCTCCTATTACATGAATAAAACTGAGATTTGTTAGTGTTTGCACCACATTCCAGTTTTTCATAAGAAGTTAAGAATTCTTATTCTGTAAGTGCTGAAGATTTGGCTAAATTATAGGAAGCAAGTATTTAGTTATGTTTTAATCAATTTCACTGTTGTCACAGTATTTTTCTTCTCAGCCGTATAATAAAGGATAGGATCAATGAGTGAGAAAATGCAAATTATGAAGACAGATTAATATATATGAAGGAAAATATTCAGAAAATTTCAGAATGTTCTTACATGTTAGCTTCATAATTTTTGGGGGGTATGGAGACAAAGTCTCTCACTTTGTCACCCTTGTTAGAGTGCTGTGGCATCACAGCTCACAGCAACCTCCAGCTCTTCAGCTTAGGCAATTCTTTTGCCTCAGCCTCCTGAGTACCTGGGACTACAGGTGCCAGCCACAATGCCCAGCTATTTTTTTGTGGCAGTTTGTCCAGAGCTGGGTTCAAACCTGCCACCCTCAGTATATGGGGCCAGCACCCTACTCACTAAGCCACAGGTGCCACCCTGCTTCATAAAACTTTTTCACCTGAGTTTTGCACTGTGGCAATGGCAGTTTCAATGACATTCACTATACATATTTGTTAAGCTCCAGAGTGGCCAAAGAAATACTGAGTGGAAACAACAAAGGTGGAAGCATTGCAATACTTGACTTCAAACTGCTACGAAACTATAGTAACCAAAACAGCATAGTACCATAAAAACAGACACATACTAAGGGAACAGAAGAGATCACCCAGAAGTGAATTCAACCAACTCATTTTTTTTCCCTTAAAAGGTCTTTATTTATTTTCCTTTTATTAAGTCATATACACATAGATCATGAATACATTTATGAATTTCTGGGGTAAAATTTGTTGATTTTTTATACAATTTGGAGTGCTTACATCAAAATAAATCAACATAGCTTTCACCTCATTTTTGACAAAGGCATAAAGAATATAGATTGGGGGCAAGAGCAGTCTCCTCAAGAAATGATACCGGGAAAAACTGAATATCTATATTCATAAGAATGAAACTAGATGCCCATCTCTCAACATGTACAAAAATAAAATTAAAGTTGATTAAAAAATATAATGTAATATCTTAACCTATAAGACTACTCTAATAAAATACTTGGGAACTATTCATGAAATTGGTATGGGCAAGATATTTATGGCTATAACTTCAAAAAACAATCAAACAAAAATTGACAAATGGATTCCGTCAAGCGAAAAAGCTTCCACACAGCAATGGAAACCATCTAAGAAGCAAAACAACAACCTACAGAGCAGGAGAAAATATTTGCAAGTGACTCATCGAATGAGGGATTAATAATCAGAATATATAAGGAGCTCAACTCAATGCCAAAAAACCTCAAATAATCTACTTTTATTTTTTTAAAAAATAAAACAATTTAATATACTTTGTACTAAAAATATAACAACTAAAATTCTTTTTAAAACTTATTTGTATTTATTTATTTTTCTGTTTATTATAATTTAACCTTTAATATCTGAGCTTGAATTCTTTTTAGAGTATCATTTTTTAAGTCATATATACATAGATCATGAATACATTTATGCCTTTGTGGGATTCAATGTTTTGATTATTGTGCAAATTGGAGTGCTTAATTGTACTAATTAACATAGCTTTCACCTTGTTTACTTAATCACAGTACTCAGACATTTGTGTTCTATACATGATAGATTTGACTTGTACCCTTGCAATATGTTCCATAGGTGTGGTCCCACCACTAACCCTCCTTCTATTGAACCACCTCCTCTCTTTCCATCCTCCTCCCTTTCCTTCCTTCATCGTGGGCCATAGTTGTGATTCATCTTTCATATGAAAGTGTGAGTGATTATAAATTGGTTTCATAGTAATACTGAGTACATTAGGTACTTTTTTTCCATTCCTGAGATACTTTACTATGAAGAATATTTTCCAGCTCCATCCATGTAAACACAAAAGAGGTAAAGTCTCCATATTTTTTAATGCTGCATAATATTCCAAGGTACACATATACCGTAATTTATTAATCCATTCTTGTGTCAATGGGCACTTGGGCTTCTTCCATGACTTGGCAATTATGAATTGAGTTGCAATGAACAATCTGGTATAAATATCTTTGTTGCCAAGTGATTTTTGGTCTTTTGGGTATACACCTAGTAGGGGAATTGCAAGATCAAATGGCAGGTTTACATTTAGATCCCTGAGTGTTCTCCAAAATTCTTTCGAAAAGGAATGTACTAACTTGCATTCCCACCAGCAGTACAAAAGTGTTCCCTTTTCTCCACATCCATGCCAATATCTGTAGTTTGGGGATTTTGTGATGTGATTTTTACTCTTTCTGGAGTTAAATGATAAGCCAAAGTAGTTTGGGTTTGCATTTCTCTGATGATTAAAGATGATAAGCATTTTTTCATGTGCCTGTGGACTGTGAACCTGTCTTCTTCAGAGAAGCTTCTGTTCATGTCTCTTGCCCACAATTAAATGGGATCACTTGTTCTTTTCTTATTAATAAGTTTGAGTTCCCTGTGGATTCTGGTTATTAGACCTTTGTCCGAAATATAACCTGCAAAAATCTTCTCTCATTCTGAGGGCTATCTACTTGCTTTACTTACTGTGTTCTTGGCAATGCAGAACCTTTTAGAAAATCTTCTTTGCAAGGCTGTATTTTGTTTCTTTTTTATTGTGTTAAGACATTTATACTCTACACTTAATAGATTTGACATGTATCCTTGCAATATGAAGCATAGGTGCATTGTCCCACAGATTACCCTCCCTCCATCCAACCTGCCTTCTCCCTCTTACCTCCTCTTCCCTCCTTCATCCTGGGCTGTAGTTGTGTTTTATCTTTCATATGAAAGTGTGGGTGATTACATATTGGTTTCATAATAGTATTGAGTACAAAATAATCTAATTTTAAAAATGGGGAAAACATCAGAACAGACAATTTTCAAAAAACATACAATTGGTCCACAGATATATGAAAAACTTTTCAGCATCACTAATCATCAGGGAAGTGCAAATCAAAACCACTATGAGATATCATTTCATTTAATTTAGAGAGGCTAGCCGGGTGTCGTGGTGGGCGCCTGTAGTCCCAGCTACTCGGGAGGCTGAGGCAAGAGAATCGCCTAGGCCCAGGAGTGGGAGGTTGCCGTGAGCCGTGTTACGCCATGGCACTCTACCGAGGGCAATAAAGTGAAACTCTGTCTCTACAAAAAAAAAAAAATAATAATAATAATAAGAATTTAGAGAGGCTGTTACTAAAAAATCAAGAAACTATAGATTCTGGTGCAGATCAAGTGGAAAGGAGGCACTTAAACAGTGTCAAGTGAAAAGGAGACACTTAAAAGGAGACATTTATGGTAAGAACGTAAATTAGTACAACCACTATAGAAAACAACATGAAAGTTCCTCTAATCTCTAAAACTATTTTATGATCCAGCAATCCCACAGTTAGGCATATATTTAAAAGAAAGGAAATTCATATGTTAAAGGGGTATTTACACTCCCATTTCTATTGCAGCACTATTCACAAAAGCCAAGATATGTAATTAATCTACATATCTATCAGTGGATGAATTGATAAAGAAAGTTAAGTACATCATGTAATAGAATGTTATTCACCCATATGAAAAAATGAAATCTTGTCATCTACAACAATATGGATCAAACTAGAGGGCTTTATGTTGCGTGAAATAAGTCAAACACAGAAAGAAAATATTGCGTGTTCTCATTCATATGTGGGAGCCAAAAAATTTGATCTCACAAAGGTAGAGATTAGAATGACATCTACCAGAATCTGGGATGCATAGTGGGAGGATGAAAGGGTTTGGTTAATTGGAACAAAAATACAGTAAGATAGAAGGAATACAATCTATTTATCAGTAACACAAAAAGTTCATGATCGTTAACAATTTTTTTCGTTTTGTTTTATTTAACTTTCTGTTCTTTAGACAGGGTCTTTTACAGTTGCCCAGGCTAGAGTACAGTGGCATCATTATAGCTTACGGCAACTTCACACTTGTGGGCTCAAGCAATCCTCCTTCTTCAAACGTGAAGAGGCTAGTACTACAAGTGTATGCCACCACACGTGACTAATTAAAAAACAATTGTAGAGATTAGGGTCTCTTTTTGTTGTTCAGGTGGTCTTGATCTCTTGGCCTCCCAAGATCCTCCTGCTTCTGCCTCCCAAAGTGCTGGGATTATAAACATGAGACACTATGTCCTGTAGATAATAATTTATTATATATTTCAAAATAAATAGAGGGGAAGATTTGGAATGTTCCCAACACAAAGAAATGATAACTATGTGAGGTGATGGATCATATTCAATCATTGTACATTGTACATTTATATAAAAAATCATATATATCCCATAAATATGATAGACCCATAAAATCCAGCTATAATAGACCCATAAAATTAAAATACATGGAAACTTAGCATACATAAGTATGTATGCCTTTATATGTATATTTATTTATTTATTATCAGATCTTTACATACTTGTAATCATTTCCAAAAAATAAGGTGAATTTTCTGCCAACAGACTAGTTAGTTGTGGAATTATGTATCTTTTAATATTTTAGTAACTTTCCCCTCAAAAGTAAAGTATATGGGATTTATGTGTGCTAGTATAATGAGAATTGAAACTGGTAAGAGGTACTAATAAAGAAACTTAATTTTTCCCTCCCACTATTTCTTTAAATCTCTGTGGCCTTGGTGCTTTTTCTGCCCCAGTTTATAACTAAGGCAGGATTCTTATACTCATTTTTAGGTAACACAGTTTTCTGATCACTTCAATTAAAATCAAACTTAACAAATAGATCTGGGTTCAGTTCAATACAATTGCTATTAAGAATGAAAACTAAAGGAAGTATGAAAATTCTTATGTGGTCATATATTTGTGCTTTCTGTACCTTGAATTAATTTATTTTTTCTTCCTTAAATCATGACTGTGTACATTAATGCATTTATGGGTACAATGTGCTGAATTGATAAACAACGTGGAATGCCTACATCGAACTGATTAACATGACCATCACCTTGCTTGCTTATTTGTTGTGGTAAGACATTTATATCCTACTCTTACTAGTTTTGAAATGTATTAGTGTATTATGCACCTTAGGTGAAGTCCCACTAAATTCCCTCCCTCTTGCTGGCCTCCCTCCTATTCTACCCTCTCCCTCCTCTTCTCTCTTTCTTTCTAGACTACAGTTATGTTTTATCATTCGCACGAATGTGTAGGTGATTATATGTTGGTTTCATAGTGGTATTGAGTACATTGGATATTTTTTCTTCCATTCTTGAGATACTTTACTAAGAAGAATATGTTCCAGCTTCATCCAGGTAAACATAAAAGATGTAAAGTTTCTATCTTTTTTATGGCTGCATAGTATTCCATGGTATACATATACAATTTGTTAATCCACTAATGAGTCAATGGGAATTTGGGCTGCTTCCATGTCTTGTCAATTATAAATTGGGATACATTAACCTTTCTGGTGCAAAAAGATGCTTTTCTAAAGAAGACAGGCACACGGCCTACAAACACATGAAAAAATGCTCATTATATTTAATCATCAGAGAAATGCAAATCAAAACCACTTTGAGAGATCATCTAACTACGGTAAGATTAGCCCACATCACAAAATTTCAAAACTACAGATATTGGTGTGGATGCAGAGAGAAGGGAACACTTCTACACTGCTGGTGGGAATGAAAACTTATATGGTCCTTTTGGAAAGAAGTTTGATGAATACTCAAGGAACTAAAAGTCGACTTACTGTTTGGTCCTGCAACTCCTCTACTAGGTATATACCTAGATGATCTTACATTAATTTAAAGCTTGTCTCATGGGTACTTCTGGAGTTCTTCTAAGTTTCTCCTTCCTGTCCAGTATTCTTATCCTATGTGCAGTCCAATGACAAGGTAAAGCATCTGTCTGTTCTTGTTCCACTCTTAGAACCTTATGAAACCTGCATTAAATTCATTAAAAGTTTCTCCTTTTTGGATCTTTCTAATGGGTACCTCCCATCCAGAATACGTTCAAACATTCTTTATCCAAATAAACTAAAGTTTAGGTCATGAGGTTCACTGTCTCACTTCTCCTTCATTATACCTTCAAAGCAATTAGCCATCCATTTCTTATGTCTTTGATTTTCAAAGCAATTAGCCATCCATTTCTTATGTCTTTTGATTTTCTTTGAAAGAGTCAAGTAGCAGTTGATCTTCTAGGAATACATGAATTTCTAGGTTTCAGAAAAAGAGCTGTCATTAGTCTGTCCTGCAAAACTTGTCACCAGTATCTCCTTGAATTGTCCCTTCTCACTGGACTCTTTTTTCATCCTAGCCTCCAAGTACACACAGGAATTTCATAAACTTAAACATTTTTCATGTCTCTGAAGAACCTCCAAGCTATGTATCCTATTTCTTCTTTTATTTGCCATCACTACATCTGTTACTGGGGGTACAATTTTTACCATACTACTTGACAGATAGACACTTCCTCTCATTTGGAGGTGTTGCAAGCTTAGGTAATATAGGTTATTTTAATGATTAGACTGAGTCAAAACAATTAAGAGAATTAAATTATTCATTGGGTGAATGTCCAATATCAATTTTTATATACTCATGAACTAAGTTTTTTAAATTTTATATCCTCTGTGCCCCAATATTGCTATAAATAAATTGCAATGGCAGAAAAACAATATGTAGTCATAATTCTTTGAGTAAAATAAATAGACAAAATTCACACATATGAATATATGAATACATATATATGTTTACAAAATCATCAATGTATTTTGTCACATGATCTTTCTTAACTAATACACTTTTTTCTTCTCTGTAAACTAAGACAGAGGGTTCCAATATGTGGGTTAGCATAACACACATGATAGGTGCTGTAAAAGAGTATGACATACTCCCGCGGATGTTTCCAGGTCATATGCAAGTCCTGAGTGTGCCATATGGTTTTAGGATTCTACTCCTTTTGGGCTTAGAGTTCTCACTGGCACTCATTCTTCTTGAGAAACTACTAAAACTGAAATAGCTAAAGCACCAATCAGATCTACTCAACATACATTCCTTGAGCCAGGAATTTTGTTAACTATGCAAGAATAAATGTGAAATTTCATCAAGATAAAATCTGTCCAGTGGGAGTGACAGAAACGTAACACTGTGATTCAGCAACTACTTACTTAGTAGTTTTCAGTGGGATACAAATCTAATATCATATCATTGAATATACAAGAGGAGAGTAGTTTGGTGAAATTCTTAGCAAATATGAAATATAAACATGTTGACATATTATGTGATCAAAATTATTGTAATAAAAGACTGTAAAGGCATATTTATTTTTTTTCTATTTTTTATTTTATTTTATTATCATTTTTTTAAATTATTTTTTATTGAGTCATAACTGTGTACAATAATTCAGTCTTGGAGTACAGATGTAAAGGCATATTTATGATGATTACAGAATGCCTCATGTGATAGAGTAAAGCCACTATGATTGCCTTGTTAACATTTTTTATTTTTTTGAGACAAACGTCTCAATTTTTTACCCTTGGTAGAGTGCTATGACATCACAGCTCACAGCAACCTCAAACTTTTGGGCTTACCAATTCTCTTGCCTCAGCCTCCCAAGCAGCTGGGACTACAGGAGCCCTCAACAACATCTGGCTAATTTGTTGTTGTTGTTGATGATGCAGGACAAGGCAGCCCTATGACCTGCAGACTTGGCCCTGGGGGTGCTGATGCTGTGGCGGATGGAGGAACCAGCTTGCTGGAAGTGCCAAACACCTGCGGGGGAGACACTGGCGCCTTGCTGTCTCCTCCTTGTGCACTTCTGACTGGCCAATGTCATGTCAGTTTCCAGGGCCTGAGTCTTCATTGGACAGCTGGCTATAACTGACGAAGACCCACGCCCTAAGAAATTCCAGCAAAACAACCCCCTGGGACTATATAAACTCCTGAGCAGAGAGCTCAGACACAGACCTCGGCTGGACCTCGGAGAGGGAGCAGGAGAGCTTGTTCCCTCTCTGCCTGGAGGTTTACTTTTTCTTGTAGTTGTAATTTTTGTTCCCTGTAAATAAATCCTGACTTACCACTACTCTTGTGGTCCGTTGATTCCTTCTTCGAATAGCCGAGACCAAGAACCTGAAACTCTGGCATCAGATTTGGCGAGCCAGCCAGGAGTGAAGACATCTGTCGTAAATCCTGGGACCGCTTACTTCTATCCTGCTTTTCTCTGTAGCTATTCTACTGGAGATGAATAAATTCAATGCCCACCAGCCTGTAAATGTACCTAGTGCTGATGCTTACCTCCAGGTCACTGGCAAGAGGCTGTTGGGAAGCAGACTTTCTAATTCCCCTTGGCTTCTGAAAGGAGGCAAAGGGACTGTTGGAAGAATTTTAACCTTATTTTCTGTTTATTCCTTTTCCCTGGCGAGAGCTGAGTAAAGAGGTAGCACTCAGATGCCCAGGGGTCCCCAGCAATGGTTCTGACCCCAGTACTTGGGAGGGCCTTCAAAATCTCATGCTTTCCCAGCTTCTACTATCTTCTCTTCACTTCCATGGTCCCAAATGTTGTCTATTTATCTCTCTGTAGACCTCTTCTGGTTCTCTTCCTCTCCCTGATAGTATATACCCTTTGTTTGAATGTAGGTAAGAATTGTTTATATATTTAGTTAATTTTGTAAAGGATACTCTTAGAAGTTTTAAGGGGGCTTTGAATGTTGTAGGCGGGTTGAGAGTTGTTTTCATTGATGTTTTTATGTCCTTAAAAAACACAAGGACTGACCTTATTAAAGAGAAGTCAGCCCCAAACGAGGGGCGAAATGACTCCCCTCCGCAGTGTGTCTGGGCACCGGAGGCCTGTGAAGGAAAGCCCAGGATGACTCCCCAAAGTGGTAATGGCCCTGAATCTTGGCTACTGCTCAGTCTCTTGAAAATAAAGAACAATGAGAATGACCCAGGGTATTTGATTTCTTCTGGTGTGGGGAAGTTTAAGATAATTCTAGGTTTCTCTAGGACTTTGGTTAAGTTCAATTAATGGTAATACAACAAGTTTCAAAGTGTCTCCTAACCCTGATTCTTAACTAAATGTTATTATTGTTGCCTTGGTGAACTTTGGGAAAGAAAGGGAGGTTGGAAAAGCATAGCATTTAACACAAGACTTGCTTATGCCAGAGAGCCTAATTTCATTTTTGTTACGGGGAATTTAGAAAAAGCTTGTACAGCTTCTATAGAGTTAAATGTGCAAACAACGCACAGCCATTTTCTCCAGGATGGGACTTATCCCCACTTCTATTGATACTTTGAGGCTAGTGGGGGGAAGGGGCAGAAAGGGGCAGAATACATGCAACAGGTGGGACCGGGTTCCCTGTAACCTGATTTCTCAGAGTTGTGCTGCCAGCTTGTTATAAGCACAGGAGAACCAGCGGGCATGAAGCGCTACACTGGTAAGAGTGGCTAATTCCAGACAAGCGCAGGGGCTGAGGAGGCCACTCTCCTCAGGTACTCTTCCCCAGCCATTGGAGAGTTGCTTCCTTTTGTTTGGTCAGAAGGCTTCTTGGGTTGGTCAGGGGACGCTCTGACCAACTCAGGAATACGGGTGGGATTGATTAAACTCGACGTTTGTTCTTTCTCACAGATGGGTAACATTCTCTCAACGAAAGAACAACCACTGGGCTATATTCTGGAGCACTGGGACATGTTTGATCCCCAGACGCTGAAACAAGAATGTATGGTTTTCTTCTGTACCCAAGCCTGGCCTCAATATCAACTCTGCACTGGTGAACAATAGCCCCCAGAGGGTACTCTTAATTATGACACCATTCTTCAATTAGATACCTTTTGTAAACAGGAAGAAAGGTGGTCTGAGGTGCCCTACGTGTAAGTGTTCTTATCCCTCAGGGACAACCCCCAAGTGTGTAAGACCTATCAGACAGATTCTGCTCTCTTGGCTCTAGTCACTTCCCCAAATGTTCAACGACTCTTGAGGGAGACACCACCTAGTTCAAACCATCCGTCTACTTCTCCTACACCTTCCTCCATGTGTTTGGAAACCCCCAAGAGAAAGGCTGTCCCTAGAGTTTTCTCTGGTCCTATTGAGACCCCCCAGAAGGCAACCATATCCTTCTCTGTGTCCCTTGGTTGAGACTGCAGGAGGTGAAAGGGGAAGTGTGCGAGTATGCACTCCATTTTCTCTAGTGGACTTAAAGCAAATTAAAGGTAATTTAGGAAAATTTTATGATGACCCCGATAAGTACATAGATGTTCTCTAGGGGTTAGGACAAAGCTTTGACCTCTCTTGGAGAGATATAATGCTACTACTAGATCAAACGTTAAGGTTTAATGAAAAAACAAAGTCCTGGATGAAGCTAGGAAGTGGGGTGATTTGTGGTTCATGTCCCATACTGATGGCAGTATGTCTCCTGGAGACAGGGACAGACACCCCACGGGATGACAGGCAGTTCCCCTTCAGGATCCTGATTGGGACCCCGAGAAAGGAGGTGACTGGTGGCATAAACATTTTCTAACGTGTATCCTAGAAGGTTTACGTCGGTACAAGGAAAAGCCTGTGAATTATGCCAAGTTGTCTACTATTTGCCAGGAGCACAATGAGAATCCCTCAGCTTTTCTTGAGAGGCTTAGGGAGGCAATGAGACAACACACCCCATTGACACCTGCTCGATAGAAGGTTAGATTATTTTAAAAGACAAATTTATCACTCAAGCGGCTCCAGACATTCAAAGAAAACTCCAGAAATTGGCTCTAGGCCCAGACCATAACCTGGAGAATCTTCTTAAAACGGCCACTATGATCTTTTATAACCGAGATCTGGAAAGAAAGGAAAAAGAGAGAAGGGAACAGAAAAGAATGACAGCTCTAGTAATG